>JAYJMB010073151.1:0-23541 GCA_036873735.1 Pouteria campechiana | reverse complement strand
AATGAAAAGGATAGGTGGTTATGGTACACACCTTATGCTAAACCATCTTATTTGATTCATGTGTTCTTAAGCTTAATAGGTTTTCACCTTAGTTACACTACAGACCATACGTAATCGGAATGAGTGAAAATATTTGATTTAAACCTACACACCTAATGGTAATAATGTCACATTAGATAGAACAAATCCAAGTTATTTATTAAATCCAATGTCCCAATAGCAAAGTTATCATTAAGTGGTGAAATTGGATCTCTAGGCCCTTACACTCTATTGATGAGATAAGTTAGTAACTAAGCTAATTGAATTAGTTTGAGCATTCCTGGTAGGATCGACCCTTGTATTGCACACTATACTGTTATATGTTCGTGCACTTGCGAAGATTTATAATTTGAATAATCAATAAGTAAGCTATACATGAATAGCTTAGCAAGCCAATGATCATCCATCAACTCAGACAAACGCAAAACAACAGGATTCGTCTGATCTAAGTAGGCCACAAACAAATAGCTTTTTTTTATTGGGTATATGAGAAGCTGTCTTCATCTAAGCCTCTACAATTCATTTGTTACTTGCCATAAACAAACCAAAAGATGAACTACTGAAAAGATAATTCGTCCATGCTAATTGGATTCGTCCGTTACTTGCCATGAACATAGTAAAAGATGAACTACTATAAAGATGATTTGTCCGCACTAATTGGATTTGTCTATTACTTGCCATGGATAAACTAAATTGTTAGACTTCATCGAACATTAACAAGGCTCTTTTTAAATTGATGAAAGTATCAACCATTATAGCATCTCTTTGACCAATACTTACTGAGAATCAGAAAATCATCTTCTCTAAGGTCAGAACCGCAGGCATTCCAACAGATGAGAATTAATTAAAAGGCAAAGGATTCAAATTTGCCAATTATAACGGTCTTCTATCATTAATGGAGTTCACCTACCACCAATGACTGGAATTCAAGGCAGTTATAAATGCAACATCGATGGATCAAAAAAAAAAGAGGAAAAAAATCGAGAAAAACATTTAATCCCTTCTTTAGAGTAATTACTGAGCTGAGCCAAAAAACCTTTTACATCTTTCAAGAAGTCATGAGCCCTGCATTAAAACCTTCCTTAGCTTTCTTTGAAGGCTCTCAACCACCTTTTGGGTATTAGGAATATTGTATGATTTTGATGACAACAAAACTTATCTTAAGAATTGATTTATGCTAATGATACTTCTAGTATAGGAAGCTTAAAATGTAGAAAGATATGCTTGAAATATGCGTACTTTATTGGAATATCATTTACGCAAGTGTATAGATCTTGATATAAGCCTAGATATATTTTTGAATGAAAAAGAATGAGTACTTAGGTGAGTTTATAAAAACAAATCATGATTCAAATTGCATATCTATACTTTACAACTTATGTAAACTTCATATGGATAATTATATTGTGATTTATAATTGAAAATATAATGAAAAATGTCAAGTTAACAATGTGGCAAAAGTACAAAAATTTCCAAGTGCAGGTGTGCTGCTATAGTAAAATGCTACAGTAGTGTTGTGGTGCCTGACGAAGTAGAAGATGAAGAGTAGTCTAAGACAAAGCTAAAGATGAATGATTGGACAAACTATGCTACAGTGATTTGTTACAGTGCCATAGAGAAATTGCTAAGATGAATTAAAGGACAAATTGCTACAATGATTTGCTATATTAACCTGCTATAGTACAATAGACAAATTGCTAAGAGTAATTAATGGACAAATTGCTACAGTGATTTTCTATAGTAATAACTACAGGCAAATAGGCAAATCATCAATTTGTCTTTTATTAACTACAGACAAAGCGATGCTACAGTGATCTGCTATAGTGAAAATTTGTTATTTTCACATATCAAGAATTCGATACACTACAATAGCTATATCTTGCAACAATCTTCTTCCAAGTTGTGGAATATCTTGCAACAATCTTCTTCCAAGTGGTTCACAACCATTCTAGATTGTAAAAATAGATAATCCATTGAAGGAAAGAAAAATACTTGAGGGTTCTAAGTGCTAAACAAGAATTAAACATCAAGAAACCCATTTAAATTTCTAAGTGCTGGACTGCACATATTTGCTCTTACCATCTACCAAATTTCAAAAAGTTTGAGTTATAGGGATTTTGAAATATGCTCAAAGATGTCAATTTGATTACTCTAGTCGAAATCTCACACTATCCAAAGAAATTGTAGAAAGGTAGCAAATGGAAGAAGAAGTTCAAAAAGCAAACATATTTGCCCAAAAATGAAAAAGTCCAAATCGTCTATAACTTACTACAGACAAATCAAAAGATGAATGTGGGATAAAAGAACAATAACTCACTTCATCTAATCGAGCAAACATAAAGATAAATCTGAATTCATCTTTAGACTTTGTCTATGGTGCCAAAATTTATCTATTACTTACTAAAATGAAGTATATTCATGAAGCTTTGACTGGTAGATTCAAATCAATGGGAAGTTCATCCTAAACTTATGACAAACAAATGTAAAGACAGAGAGGCTGTGACTTTATTCCAAGATTAATTAATTCATGTGACTTGCATTAAATTGCATTTACACTCTATGCTTCTAATGCACAAAATCATCTCAGTCACCATTTTTCATAATAAGCAGCATTGCAGATTTTTCAGCTGTGACAAGTCAAACAAAGAACATCTTTTGATACAACTTTTCTTCATCTCTAAACAGCGTTACAGTAACTTGAGACAAATTAGAAGGCATGCGGTCCAACAACAAAATCAAAATGGTCTTCTTCATTCAAAGTTGCTCTCATTCTTGTGTCAAACCCAACCTTCTCCTCTACAATAGTCAAGTTTCTAAAGAACTATTTAACAAGATGAGTTGGACGATTCAAAAGTGGTGAAGGAAAGCTTTTCAAATGTGCTTAACCTTATGCAAATCCTTCAACCCATGACATGGAGCTTAAACCCTTAGTGGTCTATTCTTGAGCTTCAACCTTCACATTCTTAAATTTTCTTTACATTGTGGGAAGATCCTTTTGTATAACTAGAGTTGTAAAAGATCTCATCTTCCCATATGCTTCATTGAAATACTTTGTAAAAGTGTATTATAAGTTTTCTGGTTAATCTGAAATTAGAGAATTGTTAGTCATCTCTGGAAAACCATCAAGTTTGCTAGTAAGCTTTGAAACTAGTGAGTTTCCTGGTGAGATCATGAAAACCAAAAAAGTGCTAGGAGCACTAGTTATGCCCCCTAGAGCTAAAATCTAGAAGAGTGTTGAGAGCATTGTATTTATGTCCCCCCTAGAGCTGGAATCTAGAAAAGTAATGGGGAAACTATTGTATTTCCATTATATGGATATAGTGGAACCCAAGGCATAATGAGAGTGTTCTCTTAGAAGAGTGGATGTTGGGATGATTACCTAAACCATTATAGAAATATTATGTGTGTTATTTGTGTGATTGCTTTACTTTCCTTGCACATTACTGCTTTATTATTTATCTCATGTTGTATCACACACAAGCACAAAAAGAGGAAATTATTCCAAGAAGGAGTTAAGTAAATAATTTTTAAAAACCAAATTCACCCCTCCACTCTTGGGTTAAGTCATCCTTTAGGATCTAACAAGTGGTATCAAAGCGGGTTACGCAACTAATTGTAGAGATCGCATAGCTATCCCAATCATGTCATCCTCTATGTTTACCTATAGATACTCCATCTCTCAACTTTCGTATTTTGATGGAATAAGCTTCACTCAATGGAAAAGGATACTTGAAATATACCTTATTGCTAATAACCTCAAGTTATGAAAAACTATTCTTATTATCCTAAACGAGGATGAAGAGAGAGTAAGGCAAGAAAATGTCAAAGCTATAAATGCCCTGCTACATGCTCTCTTACCCACCATTTGGAACTTTGTCTAAACTTGTAAAAGTGCAAGAGAAATATTAGACAAGTTATAGACAATTTATGAGGGGCAAGCTAATTTGCACTTGAATGAAACTAATGTTGCTATTGAGATTGATTTCAGTGCAGAAAACTAAGTAGAAGAAAAGGAGGAGCAACTTCCAATAGAAAAAGACTCATGGGTTGAGAGGGAGCAACCCAAAGAAGAAGAAGAAGAAATTTCTAAGCCTCAAACTCAAATTGAAGAATGAAAGGTTGAAGCAATTGAGAAATCCTCACAAGTTAAGGAGAAGCAACTTGTGAAAGAAAGCAATGTGGAGAAAGAAGATGAAGAAAGGAAACTCTATCAAGCTCCATCAAAGGACAAATGACTTCTTGATACTGAATGAAGAAGATGTTTAAAGAAGCCAGAGACAAAGGAAAGGTAGGTGCTGGTATGACAACTCAAGCCCAAACTCCTCTATATTCTTTTTAATGTCCATACTTAATCCATTTACTTATTTGTTTCTGATATGATTTCATTTGAATCTAATACAACTTCATAAGAACATAAATAGAACCTTAAGGTTTAGTATAGATTAGAAGAATCCAAATCAAATTAATTCATATTACAAAACTGAAACACAAATTGAAAAAGAATTTTAGAGATACCCAAAAAAAGGGAAAACATTCATATAAGAAGCAAATAGTTTAAGTAATGAATAATCAGTTCAAAATAAGGAATTGTATTTTATTTTGCTGAGCAATCTTGATTCTTAACTGCATACTATTTTGTGATAAAAAGGAATTGCACTGATTGAACTGCTGCATAAAGCCCACATCTGTTTGATTTTGCTAATGAAAGAGAAAGTGTAAGAATCTCTCATGTGTATGTAGAAAAATCTTAAAATGAGAACATGGAAGAAGGAGAATGATAAAAAATCAAAATCATCTTCTTAGTCTACAAACTAAAGCTAAAGAAAGAAAATTAATAGCTGAAATGAAAAGTCAAGATTGACATCATCATTTTATGACCACAAATGCAGAAATTGAAAAAAAAAGTGACAAAAGAAATAAGTTTGCCAAAATTGATATATATTTGATTAATAAGTATATTGAACATATGCATTTCACTGCCTTATATTCTTGATGTTCTTAAAATGTACATTTAACTGTTTTAGATTTGAGTTGAAATGAATTCATTGTTTCTGAACTAGCCATACTAGAGATAGTTGTAGTATTTTAGCCATAACTTTCTCATACAAAATAAGAATCATGTTATCTTTGATGCTTTAGAAAGATAAGAATAAAGGATAAAATTTTCATGTTGAACATATTTTCCAAATCTGACTCCATAAGTTCCAAAATTTGCCTAAAAGGGATACCTATGATAATCTTTAACTTCTTTATAGCCTTTGACATTTAAAACATAAACAAAATCTACTAAGTGATTATTACATATGAAATGATGCGTCTGTGATTTTTTTTTATCAACGTGTCAAAATTGATTGTGTTGATGGATGATCAAATGAAAAAAATAAAACATTTATAAAGGGAAGAATAGGTTAGAAATTGAAAACCAAAAAACTCTAGGAATAACTATTTCTTAATGAGTTACTTGAAAGATTGTAGATTGAGTAATCATAAAAATCAGATGCTACATCTCAAAAATCAAGGAGGGGGGGGGGGAATCTATTTAGAAAAAACTACAAACTAATGAGAAAAACAAACACAATAATTAGAATCATGCATTATCATATCATAATTATTAAATGATTGAAATGATGTATGTTTGTCACCTTATATGATTAAAACTATGATGTTTTCATCATTGAAAAGATATAGTAAAATTTCTTATGCAATCTCTTTGTGAAATATGACTCTCAGTTTAGTGTTCTTTGTGCTTATATGAGAATTATGATTTTGATGTATCCTTGAAATGAAATATGAATTTATTTATGTTTGAAAACTATTTACATATCTTCAGAACTTCAATTCTGTTCTTTATATTGCTGAAAACTAATCTTATTTCACGCTCATGGTTTTGTATGGGACCAAGATTCATACGTGGTTGTGAACTCTTTAGGAACCCAACAATATAGTGGGAGAAATATGTATATCTATGAGTCGTGACCTTAATACAAATAGGGGGAGAGTTTGGAACAAAAAGAAGAATTTGGGGAGAAGAGCATATTGATGAAAGCATTCTATATTGATCCGATCTCATGCTCATAATTGTGTATAACTATTCTCTCTTTGAGATATTAAGGGGGAGACATACCCCATCCTAAAGTCTCTTTTTGATTCTAACAAAAAAGGGGGAGAAAAATATAGAAAGACTTGTTTAAGAAATTAGAATGATATTAGGAAGGATGCTTGTCATGACTTCCATCTAAGAGAAGAATAGCATCATACGTTAGGACCTATCTTTATCAAACTCCATAGGATTACACATTCCAAATAGATAGAGGGAGTTTGCTATTGGCTCATTAGCACATCCTTTAAATGTCACAAGTCTTCAAGTTTTGTCATCAGCAAAAAGGGAGAGATTGTTAGGATTATTATATAATTTTGATGATAACAAAACTTGTCTTAAGACTTGATTTTTGCTGATGATGCTTCTAGTATAGTAAGCTTGAAATGTAGAAAGAAATTCTTGAAATATGTATACTTTATTGGGATATCATTTATGCAAGCATATAAATCTTGATATAGGTCTAGATATATTTTTGAATGAAAAAAAATTAGTGCTTAGATGAGTTTATAAAAATAAATCATGATTCGAATTCCATATCTATGCTTTACAACTTATGCAAACTTTATATGGATAATTATCTTGTGATTTATAATGGAAAATATAATAAAAAATGTCAAGTTAATAATGTGACAAAAGTACAAAAATTTCCAAGTGCAAGTGTTCTGCTATAGTAATTTTGCTACAGTAAAATATTACAGTATTGCTATAGTGTTAGACAAAGTGTTATCTAAGACAAAGCTAAAGTAAATGATTGAACAAAGTGTGCTATAGTGATTTGCTATAATAGCCTACTACAGTGCCATGGATAAATTGCTAAGATGGATTAACAGACAAATGCTATAGTAATTTTGCTACAGTAATCTGCTACAATAATGACTATAGACAAATAGGCAGACAATGAATTTGTCTGTTGTTAATTACAAATAAAGTGGTGCTATAGTGATCTACTACAATAACTTGCTACAATGAAAATTTATTATTTTCACATATCAAAAATTCAACATTACAATAGTTGTATCTTATAACAATCTTCTTCCAAGCGGTCTACAATCTTTGTAGATTATAAAAATAGATAATTCATTTAAGGAGAAAGAAATGTTTGAGGGTTCTAAGTACTAAAAAGGAATCAAACATCAAGAAACCCATTCAAACTTCCAAGTGCTAGACTACAGATATTTGCTCTTACCATTTGCCATATTTTAGAAAGTTTGAGTTACAAAGATTTCAAAATATGCTCAAAGATGTCAATCTAATTACTTTATTCGAAATCTCACACTATTCGAAGAAACAACAGAAAGGCAATAGATAGAATAAGAAGTTCAGAAAGCAAACATATTTGCAAGGAATGAAGAAGTGCAAATTCGTCCATAACTTACTATGGACAAATTAAAAGATGAATGTGGAACAAAAGAAGAATATCTCACTTTGTCTGATCAAGCAGATGAAAAGATAAAGTTGAATTCATTTATAGACTTTGTCTATGGTGCTAAAATTCATCTGTTACTTACTACAACGAAGTATATTCAAGAAGCTTCAACTAGCGGATTCAATTCAATGGGAAGTTCATCCTAGACTTATGATAAACAAATGTAGAGATAGAAAGACGCCATGACTTTGTTCTAAGATTAATTGATTTGTGTGATTTGTATTAAAGTGGCATCTACACTCTATACTTCTAATGTGCAAAATCATCTCAGTCACCATTTCCCGCAATAAGCAGTGTTGCAGATTTTCCAGTTGTGATAAGTCAGACGAGGAACATCTTTTGACACAGTTTTTCTTCCTCTCTGAATGTTGTTGTAGAGGCTTGAGATAAATCAGAAGGCATGCACTCTAATAGCAGAAATCACAATGATCTTTTTCATTTAAAGCTATTCTCATTTCTGCATCAAGCTCAACCTTCTCCTCTGCAATGGTCAAGTTTCTAAAGAACTACTTTAGGAGATGAGTTGGATAATTTAGAAGTGGTGAAGGAAAGCTTTTCAAATGTGTATAACCTTATGCAAATCCTTCCACCTATGGCGTGGAGCTTAAACCTTTAGTTATCTATTCTTAAGCTTCAACCTTCACATTCTTAATGGCCATTTTCTTTACATTATGGGAAGATCTTTTTATATGACTAGAGCTGTAAAAGATCTCATCTTTCCTTATGCTTCATTATAACACTTTGTAAAAGTATAAGTTTTCTGGTTAATTTGAAAATGAGAGAGTTGTTGGTGATCTCTAAAAAACCATCAAGTTTGTTGGTGAGCTTTGAAACTAGTGAGGGTGAGCTTTCGAAAACCAAAAGTGCTAACAGCACTAGTTATGCTCCCTAGAGTTGGAATCTAGAAGTGGGCAAGGAACACTGTTGTATTTCCATTTTTGGGGATATATTGGAACCCAAGGCACAAGGAGAGTATGCTCTTGGAAGAGTGGATGTAGGGATGGTTGCTTGAACAACTATAAAAATATTGTGTGTGCTATTTGCGTGATTATTTTACTTTCCTTACACATTACTACTTTATTATTTATCTGATACTATATTACACACAAGCACAAAAAGAGGGAATTAATCTAAAAAATGGTTAAGCAAATAATTTTTATAGACCCAATTCACTCCTCCTTTCTTGGGTTAAGCTATCCTTCGGGACCCAACATCAAGAAGATCATTTACTTCTGCATTTAATCTTCAGAATTCTTCCCCTATGCTTATTGTGAAGTGTCTGTATAAGTGCTTTAGCTTTTGATATTCATTCATTATAGTATTCCTTGAGCTAGTCATTGAGGCCAAAGTCAAGAAGAGCCATGATTGTATAGGTGCAAATAAGAGCTATTTATTTGTACCCCCCAAAGCTGGAATCTAGAAGAGTGCTAAGAACACTATGTTTATGCCCCCTAGAGCTAGAATCTAGAAAATTGTTGGGAGCACTATAATCATGTCCCTTGGAGCTAGAATCCAGAAGAGTGCTAGGAGCACTGTAGTCATGCCCCGTGGAGTTCCCTAGAGCTAGAATCTAGAAGAGTGCTAGGAGCACTATAATCACACCCCCTGGAGTTGCACGCGCCTTAGAGCTGAAATCTAGAAGAGTGTATGGTGCGCTAATTGTGTTTCTTCTATTGGAGATAGTATAACCCATGACATTATGAGAAGAGTATTCTTAGAAGAGTATAATAAAGTGTTAACTCTAACCACTATAAACATTTCTGTGTCTTGTTTACTTGTGCATTAATTGAGTGATTGAATTAGTTGTTAGAGGGATGTTTAATCCTAAAGGGATTTAGCAAAATTTTTAAGTACCCAATTCACCCCTCCCCTCTTAGGTATTTGCCTAAGCTTCGGGACTAATAGACATGGCTTAAGAACAAACCCAAAGTTAGCTCTAAAAGACATGATATAAGTGAATAAAATTCACTTTTCAAACACCTCCAAATTTATCTTTTTGCTAGTCCTTGAGCGAAACAAAATAAAAAGAAAAGAAAATTTGATCACATAGCATAAAACATTTTTAAGGAAAAACAAAACAAAAAACTGTCAGGTTTAGTTTTCAAAGATCTCAAAAATATTTCATATGGATATAACTTGAGAGAAAATTTAAAAATGCAATGCATGTCTAGAATTTTAATTTGAACATTATTGTAACTCACTCTTGATTCCTCATGTGTGTGCATAAGATATAGCCAATATCATTTATTCACCTATGACTTAGAATCTGACAACTATTTTCGACAACTATAAAAAAGGTTGTTATATTACTCTATAAACTCATCTTTCTCTATTAATTTTAACAACTCATCACCAATAATTAGTAGGTCTTATTAATCTTGTAATAGGGCCTTTGGTTTAGCTAATAAGAAAAGGATAAAAGATTTACAAAAGAAGAGATATAAAGATGTAATTTTTTATCACAATTGACAATACTCTTTGTTTATGTGTATATATGTAGGCTCTATTACTACCACCCATGTGTATCATATATTTCTCTTAATGGGTCAAACATGGTTTTTTAGGTTCAAAGGGTTTGGATGATAATGCTTAAGAAGAAAAAGTTCAACGGTGTTCTTTCGTATGTTTTGCATATGCCATTCTTTTCATTGAAGCTCAATGGGGACACTAATAACAATGAATGTACTAGTTTAGCTTAAAAGGCTCAAACTGATCAAAGAATGCCTAAATCATTTTCTCAGTAATTTATTATTAAAGTTTTTCTTTGAACAATGATTAAAAAAAGTTCTAGAGCTTCAAATGAATAATGTTTACACAGTTGCCTAAACCAGATCTTGGTACACAAGTAATCAAAAAACTTGGTTATCTGTTCAAGTGAGTAAGGAACATTAAATGAAGCTAAACAAATTCTCAAGTCAAGCATATAGACTAATCATGCATCTTTCATTTTCCAATATTCAATGCATCATACTCTTATCATTGATCACATATAATTAAACCTAAAACATTTTTTTGAACAAACATATGGGAAAACATGAAACTTAACAACACTAGATAGAAACACAAGTAGAAACCAATTTCAAAACAAAAAAATAAAGATCAAAATGAAAGCCCAAAGAAACTAAATAGAGATCAACACAAAAAGAGACAAGAAACCACTCCCAAACTTAAAAACTACATTGTTCTCAATTTAATATGGAAATTGGAGTGCAAGGATTTCCTTGAATAAACTTAGCCATCACCATCATCATCATTATCATCTTCATCCTCATCCCCATTCTCAGGTGCATATGTTGGTGAATAAGGGGCAAATACTAGTGGTTGAGAAAACTAGATCGGATTCCTAGATTGGTTGCGAAGCATTGAGGCAAAGCAATGTGAAATTGCAACATGTAATCAAATTGTTGCTCCTGTCTAGCAAAATATTGATCAAGGCACCTGTTAATGTAGGTGGCCATTTGTTGAACCTCCGAAATCTTAGCACACAATTCTTCATAATGAGCTCTAGATCAATAGAATGGGTTCTTCCTTCCTATCAAGATGTGCTCGATTATGCAGTGCTGGGGCCTAGTATATCATGCATTGGGGAAAGGTCTCCTTCCTCATCACTTGAATCCACCGTGTTGGCAAGTCTTCTGATCATGTTCGAAGTAATAGGCGGTTTGGGATGCTAAATTTCTTCTAAGGGACTTGTCACCACTCCTACTTGTAAGCAAAGATCATAAATGAGTGATGGGTGACCAAATCCTCTTGAACACGTCAACCCCTTTGCCATATTTAGGATGTAATTCTCTATGATTTTCCCTAGATCAATAGATAAGCCAGTCTGTATGGCATAATTCAACAATGCTCTCTCCCTTGAGACTCCAGAGACATGATATGAAGGCATCAACTTCACAGAAATAAAATACGGCCAGACTTTTCTTGCTATGTGTAAGCCTGATCTCAGAAAGTGAAGTACCACATTTTTGGACTTTTTCCATTAAGTGCCTAGCTTTTGAAATCTGTCCCCTGATCTTTCAACTTGGAGTAATCATCCTCTGGCAACTTGATACCTTTGATTGATTATCATTCTATCAAATGGAACCTACTTACCTCTGACTAATGCCTTCAAATCTCTGAGCTCCCATGCATTGGCATAAAATTCTCTGATAACCAGAACAAGGACTACATTTGGTTGCTTAGTGAACTTGTCCCAATGCCTTTCTTGATAGTTGCACTAACACCTCTCATTGGGTTATGTGAATACATTTCTTCCCAACAATTGAGTTTTAAAATAGCACTACTATATCAGCACTCACAAAAGTGGGTTGCACTGATGTATTTGGGAGGAACTATTTCATTGTCTCTTAGTGGCCATCAATCAAACACTTAGAATCCTTCAATTATGTAGCTCACCAACAATAATTTTCTTCTCAAATCAAGGTCTGCTTCACAAACACTCAACACCCTACCTCTTCTTGCACAATTGAAAGCTATAGAGGCACAAACAAACATCTCCCGATATCACCTGTACAAAGCCCCTCCTCCACATTGAAATTTCTTCAAACAGATGGTATGCACAACCTTCACAAAACCATCACTTTTTTCAACAATAACAAATAATAACAACCACTCATTTAGCAACAAATAAGCGATGAACACACTTGAAATTCCTTTGTTTGCATGAAATTCCCAAAGTACTCATCCGCCCCTTCTTCCCAACAGTTTTGGATTATAAGGAGGTGAATCAACAGTTGAATGTGGGACAATTGATGGGTATGTTTGGTGGTTGGGTTATGTGGGATCCTATTTTTGGTAATGGAGGGTAGAGTGTGATTGATTTTCTAGTTTGGGTTATGCTCATAGGATGCTTTGAAATAGAGGTTAGTTTCAAGTGAGAAAGGATGACCATTCATATAGGGCACAACTCCCCTTTTTGAAATTTGGTTGGGTGCTGCCACATTTGGATTGTATGCCACGATACTTCATTGCTATTTGGTTGCTGTTGTGGATGGATGAAATGACTATCGCAACACTTGAATTGGAAGTCACGGCACTTGGTTGCTACTTGGTGGCTTCTACGGATGCATCAAATGAATGTCGCAACACTTGAATTGGATTCCATGGCACTTGGCTGGACCCCTTGCTATCTTGGATGAGTGCCATGACATTTGAATTGAATGTCGCGATTCTTGAATGCTAGAATACAGGCTACATTGAATGGGCACTGCGGCATTTGAATTATGTGCTACGGCACTAGATCATTGTAATTTTGCTACTCCTTGTACATTTGGACTCTGGGTATGCTTAACTTGTAAAACAAAATTCATGCATATTATTATGGGAGAAATCAACTAACTAAGACATTATTAAAACTTAAAATTGGCAAAATAAAATTGATGCTAAGAAGATTAATTCTACTGATGAGGTAATTAACAACTAAATTAATACAAATTTAAACAAAAGTGGTTCAAAAACTTGGGTTACTTCCTAAGAAGCAATTAAGTTATAGTCATCAGCCAGACTCTTCCTCTGTTAGGTTCATTTGAGCTTGATAATCATCTTGAGGTGATCAACAACACCCTCATAATATGGCTTCAGGATTTATCCATTAACTTTGAAGGTTCCTTTCACATCATGATGAAGCTACACATCACCATAAGGGAATACACTTGTTATTGTGAATGGGCCTGACCATTTTGATCTGAGTTTTCTAGGAAACAACTGAAGCCTGGAATTATATAGCAACACTTTTTGGCCTTTTGAAATTTTTTTCTTTGAATGTATTTGTCATTCCATGCTTTAGTTAGCATTCTTGTATGCATCATTATGGAGCTCATCCATCTCATTAAGTTGCAAAAGCTGCTTCTCCTTGGCTGCATCCAAACTCATGTTCAATTGTTTCATTGCCCAGTACCCTCGATGTTCCAATTCTACCAGAAGATGATAAGATTTTCCATAGACCAACCTATAAGGTGAAATTCCTATAGGTGTCTTGAAGGCAGTTCAATATGCCTAAAGAGCATCATCTCACTTCTTAGCCTAGTCTTTTTGAGAATTTTACATTGTTTTCCCTAGAACTCATTTCACTTATCTTTTAGAGATCTCTGCTTGTCCATTTATTTGATGATGATAGGCAAGTGATATTTTATGCTTGACTCTATATTTTGATAGAAGAGATTAAAATTGTTTATTGCAAAAGTGGCTTCCTTCATCGTTGATAATAGCTCTCGGAGTTCCAAATATTGTGAAGTTGTGTTTTCGCAAAAAATTTAGCACCACCTTCCCATCATTAGTGTGAGTATCAATTGCCTCCATCCACTTTGATACATAGTCCACTGTAAGGATGATATACTTATTGTTGTATGAGGAAGGAAATGGACCCACGAAGTCAATGCACCACTCATCAAAGAGCTCAACTTCCCAAATGTTTTTCAAAGGCATTTCATTCCTTCTTGAGATGTTTCTAGTCCTTTAACACCAATCACATACAATGACGAAAGCATGAGCGTCCTTAAACAATGTGAGCTAGTAGAAACCAGATTGTAACACCTTTGTAGCTATCTGATTTCCTCCAAAGTGACCTCCACACTCAAATATATGGTAGTGCTTGAGAATATCCTCAATCTCTTCCTCTAGTATAAATCTTCTTATAATGTGATCAGCACAATGCTTGTAAAGAATAGGATCTCCCCAATAATAATGTTTCACATTGGATAAGAACTTTTTCTTTTGGTGATGAGATAAGTCAAGTGGCATGATCTTTCCTACAAGAAAATTTACAAAATTTGCATACAAAGGAAAGAATTTTATTGAAGTGACAATGAACTGTTGTTAATCAGCGAATTGATTGCAGATGAGAGGCTTTCGCAATCCTTCATCTTCTTGTAGTTCTAGTCTTGAAAGATGATTTGCTAGAAGGTCTTCTATTACTTTCTTGTTCCTAATTTCCAAGTAAAATTTTTGGAATAGAAGCACCCACCGAATGAGTTTTGGCTTCACACCTTTTTTAGCCATAAGGTATTTGATTATAGAGTGATTAGCGAACACAATTACCCTATTACCAATGAGATATGATTTGAATTTATCAAAGGCAAAGATAATCGCAAGTAACTCCTTTTTTGTTGTGGCATAATTAAGTTGGGCATCATTGAGAGTTAAAAAAATGTACATTGTACAAGCAAGTTAGAAAGTAACTTCAAAAATTTTGAGAAGTCTTTGATAGACCTTCTGTAGAAACCTGCATGCCTAAGAAAGCTCCAAATTCCTTTGGCAAAAGTTGATGGCAGGAGTTTTTCGATTGTCTCTACTTTGGCTCGATCAACCTCAATTCCTTTACATGAAATTCGATGCCCCAAAATAATACCTTCTGTCACTATGAAGTGACATTGTTCCCAATTCAGCATAAGGTTTGTTTGTTCACATCATTATAAAAAAAGATCCAAAATTTTCAAGCAATGATCTAAAGATTTACCAAAGATAGAAAAATCATCCATGAAAACCTCGATGATTTTCTTCACCATGTCAGAAAATAGAGCCATCATAAACCTCTAAAAAGTAGCTGGAACATTGCATAAACCAAAAGGCATTATTCTAAAGACAAATGTACCGTATGGACATGTGAATGTGGTCTTTTCTTAGTCTTCTAGAATAATGGCCATTTGATTATATCCTTAATAACCATCTAATAAGCAATAATAATCAAAACCAACTAGCTGACCCAAAATTTGATCAATAAATGAAAATGGGAATTGATCTTTCCCTATAGCAGCATTCAACTTCCTAAAATCAATGCATATTTTCCATCCTATGATAGTTCTTAATGGAATTAATTCATTATTATCATTCTTTACAACTATCATTCCACCTTTCTTTGGAACCACTTGCACTAGTTTGACACATGAACTATCGAAGGTAGGATAAATAACACCTGCATCAAGCTATTCAAGCACTTCCTTCCGAATCACTTTCTTTATGGTTGAATTCAATCTTCTTTGAGCTTCCACTAATGGTTTGTAATTATCTTCCATTAAAATTTGGTGCATGCACAAAGTTGGACCAATTCCCTTCAAATCAGAGATAGACCACCCAATTGCCGATTGGTGCCTTCTGAGAACTCACAGTAGTTTATGTTTTTCTTCGATAGAGAAGCTAGAAGAAATTATCACTGGCAGTGAAGAAGATTCTCCAAGGAATGCATACTATAGATGATCCAGCAACTGTTTGAGCTCAAGAATTAGTGGTTTCTCAATTGAAGGAACAGATTGAAGAAGGCCTTGTACCAAACTTTCAAAGTACTTTCGATTATTGGTGCTAAAAGAGTCCAACCACTGAACAATTTATGCGATCTCTTCTTCCTCAAGATCAGAAGGGTTTGGATGAATCAGACTAGTTTTCAATGGATCACCTAAATTTCCAAAGTGTTGTGATATTAAAGTATCCATTATGTCTATCCGAAAGCAGTTGTCACTTGCTACTGGATATTTGATTACATTGAATGTCTTAAATGTCACTTCATCATCTTGAACCTGAAGCTTTAATTCACCTTTTTTCACTTCAATCATTTCTCTCCCAATAGCAAAGAATGGTCTCCCTAATATAATAGGGACATTTTTGTCTTCTTCCATATTTAACACCACAAAGTCTGTAGGAAATATGAACTTGTTGGTCTTGATAAGTACATCTTCAATAATGCCTCTTGGGTGCTTGATGGAACTATCTACTAACTGTAGAGAGATAATGGTGGGTCTCGCTTCACTTAACCCCAATCTTTTGTAAATATATAAAGGCATTAGATTAATGCTGGCTACAAGATCACATAATGCCTTTTCAAATACAAAATTTCTGATTACACATGGGATAGTGAAGCTTCCTGGATCTTTGAGCTTCGGAGGCAACTTTCTTTGGATAATGGCACTGCATTCTTTAGTTAGAGCATCTATTTCATACTCTTCTTGTTTCCTCTTATTTGAAAGAATGTCCTTCATAAACTTCACATAACTAGGCATCTGTGCAAGAACATCAACAAATGGAATATTAATACGAAGCTTCTTAAAAACTTGTAGAAATTTTGAAAACTACTTATCTGGTTTACTCTTTTGGAGCTAATGAGAAAATGGTATGGAAATAGTGGGCTCTTGAGGAGGCATTGGTTGTGGTTTAAGCAAAGCCTCCACTTACTCTTAGCTTTCAATCTTTTCCTTTTCATTGTTCACTAGAAGCTCAAGTTCTTTCCCACTTTGCAAGGTGATTGCTTGGTATTTTTCTTAGGGATTAACTTCAGTGTTGCTAGGCAGATTTTCTTACTGGAGATTGCTAAACATATTGGTTATCCGCACCATTTGAGTTTCAAGGTTCTTCATTTGAGTGGATTGGTTTTGCAAATTAGCTCTTGTCTCATCCATTAACTTGGTTGTATTATTGGCCAACTGAGTTAAAGCAATCTCCAAATATGTTTTCTTTTCTTGCTTTTACTACTGAATTCCCTATTGATGAAATCCCTGTTGAGGAAATCCTTGCTGAGACTGGCCCATATTCTAGTGATTTCCCTAAGAAACATTTCAATGGTTTCTCCATCCTAGGTTATATGTATTAGAATAAGGATTGTTCTGCTTCTGCCTATTGAAGTTTCCAAGATATTCTGCCTATTCTAGTTCTAGTTGCATGAATGGATTGCTTAGGTAACATTCTTCACTGGGGTGATTACCTTGATAGAAATCGTAGGAAATTTGAGGAGTCTAAATGGCATTTACTCTAATTTGGTTCTTCTGCATTTGTTTTGTGAGGGTTGCAACTTGAGCTGTTAAAGCCCAAATAGGATCAATTTCATAAACTCCCACTAGCTTCTTTTCCATAGCTCTCTCATTGGCCATTGGAAGTGATTGGTAGTGATATCTTCCAGCAACTCATATGCTTTATCTTCTAATTTCTACATCAGTGTTCCACTGACAGATGCATCTATCAATGTTTTGGTGGTGCCAATCAATCCAATGTACAAATTTTTTCTTACATCCTGGTGTGTTATTATAAGCAACCAAATTTAAAACTTATACTCCAATTAAATTACTTGTAGTAGTGCAAGTAAGGGTCGATCCCATGGAGAGTATCAAGCTTAGTTTTATGCAATGTGAACAAGAATGGGGGTTTTGAATGTAATGAAAATAATATTGTAAAAGAGATCAATTAAAGAAACAAACCTTGGTCCAAGTCAATATCCACCATTAGAATCTCATAACTAATCATTGATGCAAATATAAATAATGCATAGTTTGAATATTCATCATTGAAATTAGTTTTCCTATCTCTCCTTTGACATAGTTAATTAGAAACCAACATTCTAATTAACCTTAACTACTAAACAACCCTAGACCAGCACTCAATGTTTAATCTAATAGTAGCATTAAGATTTGTAGAGATTAGTGGAGCTAAAAAACACAAGCACCAGCGGTTGCATTTAATTTAGTCAAATATTTTTTATAAGATTTAATAACTACTGTCAACAGCAAATCTTTAAATCTTAGTTGATTCATAAATTAAAGAGATCAAATAATTATGGATTTAATATCTAATTTAGCAATAGATTGCAATGAATAATAAACTAGTTGTCCTTCCTAACAATTAAATGCAACAATCATGATCATAAACACAGAGGAATATTAAATACTGAAAGCATAAATTGAATAATAAAACTATTTAAATCTCATATTATATTGATTCTAAGGCTTTAGCCTCCCTTAACCAAGTATAAGAAATTAGCCACGCAGGGCCATGAAAACACAAAGATAAATAAAATAAAAAAGAGAGAAGAGATGAATTCCCCATGCAAAAAGCTCTAAGAGTTCCATTTCCAATGTTTTTGCCTCCTTATATAACCCAATTTAGGGTTATTTTATGTTTCCATAAGGTTTCCCAAGTTACCCTTGCATAAAATAATAAACAAACTAAAAATAAGTCACTTCCGCACTTGCACGAGCTAAATTGTTGTTCACTTCATGTGCTTGTAGTACTATTTACTAGGAACAATATTTGGTATTTTAGTCATAAATTTCTCGTATGATGTCAAAATTAATTAATTATTGATGATTTAGAAAGATAATTTTAAGGGATACAATTTTAATGTTGAACATATTTTCCAAATAATCCTCCATATACGTCAACAATTGGCTACAAGTGACACCTTGTGTCATATTTAGCTAGTCTGAAGTCTATAATAGTTGGAATATTTTGCCCAAAATGTCCACTTAGAATCTCTAAATCCTAATATTCTTAATTTATTATATAGCTAACTTCAAGGGCTAAAATGTATATGTTTAACACTTTTGCTGAATCAGTCTTCATATGTACCAAAAATGGCCTTGAAGTGATGCCCAGATTATGAAGCAATGCCGAAGCTATCCAAAACCATCCAATTAGCTTCTTTTTACACCTAACAACTCTATTTATCTCCTAAATCGAAATATAAAAATAATGAGTGTATTTAGGAACCAAATAAGTGTAAAAGACTAATTATTAAGGGAATAAAATATGACATTTTGAATTCTCATCACATCCACTTGGGTAGCTCATTATGTGGACACTTTCGTAGCAACTCCTTATATCTCTCCCAAATATCATAGAGAGTTTGCATTCATGCTGGGTGAAATTGTTGATCTCTATCCACATTCTTGTTATTTTTATTGGAGGAAAATTTTTGACAAAAAATTTTTGAACTAAATCATCCCAACTAGTGATGGAGTTTGTGGGTAAGGAATTCAACCAAATTTTTGCTTTGTCCCTCAAAGAGAAAGGGAACAAATGGAGACAAATGTCATCATTAGAGACTATTATATTTGAAAGTATCATATATTTCCAAAAAATTGGCAATAAAAGCTTTTGGATCTTCATTGGGCACTCCAGAGAATTGAGCTTGTATCATCTGCAAAGTCACCAGCTTTATCTTAAAATTGTTGGTAGTAATGGTTGGCCTTCTTATTACAGGTTGAATTCTGATGGCTGTTGGTAATACATAATCTTATAATGATGAGTGTGGATGATTCTCGTTCACTTCTCCTAGATTATCCATAATGGGTTGTGATTGACTAAAAACTTCTCTTCTTTCCCTTCTAGTCCTTTGAAGTGTATGTTCTATCTTAGAATCAAAAGGGATTAAATCGTTGTTCCCAGATCTTCACATACACCTATAAAAAATCTTGAAAAGGAAACAAAATTTGCAATTAATAATGAAAAAAAGAATTAATTTCAAAGAAAAACTAGAATTATTTATTTTGATATTGGCAAAACTTTAGTCTCCGACAATGGTGATAAGATTTTCCAACACAAGAGTACATTTCATCAACAAGTAATAAAGTGTGAGTAAGATATCATTCCTATGAGAACTAAGTTTACCAAGTACCAATTTACTCTAACTCTGAATTTTGTTTGAAGAATTGAAATATGGTAATGATATGGAAAGAAAAGAAATTTAAACTAGTAGACTTTGGCAATGATGCAAAATCTGGACAAATAAAAAACCAATGGTTAAGACATCGAGGGGTTCTCGAGTTCACCAGATTAATCTTATTTAATTTCATCTATATTAATCAATTAATGTTTATTTCTATGTTGATAATGAATCTCTCTTGTTTAATTATTATTCTTTCTCAAGTCATAACAATCTCTCCCAGTTAGCAAATCTCTTACATCTCCGTGAAAATTCTAAACTAACCAAGATGCATTGAGATCAAGAGATTCATGGGTTACATAAGCTTTATGAATATCTCTATTATCATGATAATCTTATGGTGATTAACCATAGTCTAATTTAATTATTGCCTCTTTGCCTCAAATTGAATCACAAATCATGTTGAAAGGGTCGACATTCTTTCACAACCATTAAAATTGGATTAAACACTCAACATAGATAATGAACAAACAAAGAATTGCAGAAAATAGAATGAAACTAAATAATCATAATTTGGCTACATTGGACCCCTAGAACAAAGTGTTTAGCTCATAATGGAATAAAAAAAATTATACACATTGTATTAAACATGATTAAGAAACCAAAATGACTGAAAAGGAACAAGGAAAAATCAAAGAATAATCTTGTCTAAGTAGTGCTCTCTACTCTTGCTCTCTTGTTAGCTCCCTTTTTATAACACCTAGGGTGTTAAATTTTGTGAAATTATAGGTTGAAATGCATTTCACTTTTCTTTAGTAAAATTTTAATTATGAATTAAGGTGAAGCAATGTGTTTTAAAATGAAATAATTTAAGTATGTATGAATTTCACATGAGTGAAATATAAGTGTGTAAGTTTAAGCATGAGTGACATGATTATAAGTTAATTGAGGTACAATTTTGGTGCCTCTCATGTTATTTTTATGTGGAACAAATGAGGGAAAAGAATGGCGAAAGAAGGGTTAAAAAAGGATGAAAAATCAAGGACAGAAAGGGGGGCAACAAATTAGTGCCGTGACACAACTTCAGAAGAGGGGGTAGCAGACAGCTGCACTGTGGCATAGGAAACCTTTGCTGAAGCGCTATTTCATGCAAGTGGGCAGCAAAAAGTTGAACTGTAGTGCAGGAAAGCTGTGCCCAGCTTAGGCTGGTGTGGCTAAGTCGGTGGACCACATTTTTTAAAGTCATTTTTTGATTTTTTTTCATTTCTATTTTCCCCTTTTCCTTCCCCATGCCCTACCTTGTTGCCCTAGTCCTTATACACTTCAAAACTTTGTGATTTCAACTAGAAAACAAGAGGGTTTAGTTGGGTATCACTTAAATAGGTGTCCAAGCTTGGGTTTTTGGTATTTAGACGGTGAAGGAAGAAGGAAAATCTAATTTTCTGTAAGTGGAGTGTGCTACTTGGATTATTGAGTGTGGATTCTCGTTCATGGGAGAGAGTTACTTTTCCCAACCAAATTTATGGTTTTTTCCTAGTTAGGGTTTTGGAAAAATCCAGGAATAGGGGGATTTGAATGGATTTCATAGTTACTATGTAATCTTCAAGGGGGGAAGTGGTTAATGAATGAATTATATTATTTTGGTCTTAAATTGGGTATAAGAAATGAAATTTCATCCTAAGCTAGGAATGGAGCATAGTGAAATTTGATGGTTTTTATGTTCTATGTGTAATTGTCATGAGGAAATTAATTAAAATATAGATTATAGTGGTTTAAGACTTATTTAAAGATGAAGAAGTTGCTTTTGGACCATAACCTAAGGGAATTTTAAAAAGGGCTTTGGTGTTTAGTATGATTAAGCAGCTAAATCATTGATCCAGGGGCTGAATTGACTTGTAAGTGATCTTAATTATGTGTGAGGTGAATTATAAAATTATTACATGTTGATGGATATTAAATTAGTTAACATTGCCTTTGTAAATAATGATATGATGGTATATACAAGATAATTGAGCGGGATGAGGAGGCATGGAAACTCAAGAAGTTGTAAGATGACTCATCATTAAGGTAAGTAGGCATTATTATTGTTAAATGCATGGATGGGGATATTGTTTATCCCAAGTGTTTAAATCCTGTGCATGTACAATTGGATGGGTATAGTGGATATCCCATGATCTTCTAAAAGTGACTATTTACTTGGATTGGTGAATACATGAATGCTAGCGATAACAAGTATCCCTTTGTTTGAAATCATTAGTGTTTTGCTTAGGCTATGAACTTGTGCTTATTGAAGATAGAAAATATCTCATGCCCTTGTGTATGATGTTGTTTATTTATGTGTGTGAATGCCTATGTGAGGGGAATGAAGAATACCCCAAGTAATGTGGTTAAATGTATTGATAAGGATAAAGACTATCCTAATTATACATGTGTAATAATGTGAATGGACACAATGTGAATGGATAAAATAGATGGGATAAGTGAAATCGCATCATTGTATTGGCTGATAGGATATTATATCATGCGAATGCTTGTAGTAATAGAATGTCATGCGTGGATTGTTGAGTAATAGGGATAAGTATTATCTCATGATTCATCTTTTGTTATTTACGTGTGAATGTAGGAATTAATGGGGACATTGAGTGTCCTAGAATGTCATATATGATCATTGAATGAATGTATATGTGGATTGAATGAGAAGCATTCTAGGAATTTTAATCTATACCCGAATGACACAGTTACAAGATATTGCGCCTGTATGGCACATTTATGATATGATGTGCTCGGAGTGGCTTAGAGGTGATGTGAGATGCCTGGATGGCACGATTATGAGTATAATTGTATACTTTTGAAGAGTGTTGAGTATTTTATTTGAAAATGGGGAATTGAGCCTCATGGTATGATTGTCTGGTGATTTATTTATGCTCATTTTTACTTTAGAATATATTATTTTGGGGTTTAGTATTCTTTTCTATGTTTACCTACTTACTGAGTCTCACTCCTTCTTATTCTTATATTTTTAGCTAATAAGATAGGTAAAGAATCTCAACTGCAGGTTAGGGGTAGTGACCAAGGGTTAAAGACTTCCCTTTTGGGGGATAGGTTAAATTGGGATTGAAATCCCATTGTATATTGCATAAAAAGTGTATAATTGTATTTAGTGAATTCAAATGATGTATAATGAAAAGCATGGGCATGTCATAGTCATTTACTTATGATATTGTGGATGAATTTGTATTAATCCAGTGAGATGTATTACCATTATGATTCAATTTTGATCCTGGGCACACAACTATGAGTGAATCGATAGCTGTGGATATGTGTTTTATGAAGTTTAACATTTCTTTATAGCCATTAAAAATTTTAGTTTTATATATTATTGTATGCGCAGGCATGGATATTGATATTTTTATGGGAGACTCTATAGGATTTTAGGCAAAATATTTTCCTTAAAAATAGGAAAATTATAGGGTAATAGTGAAATGCATAGGCCCTAGGGTGGGGTGTTATGTAAGGCCCTGAAAAATTTCAAAAATATAAATTTTTGTTATTGTAAAGTTTTGGTAATTTTTGCCGGGTTGACAGATTGTATAATTAAATTTTTGAGAAAATTAT
>JAYJMB010073140.1:0-23541 GCA_036873735.1 Pouteria campechiana | reverse complement strand
TTTTGACATTTAAACAAACATATAGCATGCATATGTTCAATCTGAAATTTTTCCATCAATATTAAGCTACAAATCATCATAAATTAACATCAAATAGTAAAAAATTATCATCCCTTGATAACCAAATTCATTTAAACAGATCACGATACCCAAATCAATGTCCAAATCATGCATCTCCACCCTCCATCACGTCATTCTTGTTGTCCACTTTTGTGGGCAGCAATATGGGCCTTTAATCATGCCTAAATCATCTTATTTACACTACTAATTTTATCAAAATCCATTCCCCCATCTTTTCTTAAAATTTCAGCAAGGCTCCCATCCCTAATCATCCCCAAATGATCAACAAAATGGCCTAATCGTGAATATACCAAAAATTGAGTTGGGGGAAATGAGTTTACCTTTACTCTTTTGATAAAATCAAGCTCTTCATTCAATTCTCCTATCAAATCAGCAAGGCCTCTAACATATTAGCAACCTCTTGTTGAGTAATAACATCGCAAAGGATAAAAATGGGGTGGAAATGATCTCTCCTTTGCTTGAGAATTTTTCCTAAGCAATTTCATTGGGATTTGATGGAAGATGGGGCAAGGGAGAAATGGCTTGCTCGTTCTCCCTAGTTGGGCATGAGAAGAGAGGGAGAAAATAGGGTGGGGACGTCTCTTGCTTAGGGTTATTTAGGTTTAGACTTGGTGCTCTACAAGGATATGCCACACTATGCAAGCACAAGTCTATTTAATCCCATCCTTAATTTTTCACCAGATACAACCTCAGTAATTGGAGCATATCGTTTTTATATGATATCCAAATGATATGATTTTTGATGCATTGAAAAGATAAATTAAAGATATATAAATTTTATGGCAACAATAGTTTCTAAATCATCCCAAAAATATTTAAAAAAATAATTAAAGTGGCCTAATAATTCACACCATTACTTTTTAGTAGTTTAGAATAGTCTCACTATTTTGATCATAATTTCTTTGTCCTATACCAAAATTAAGTGATTCTTGATGAATTGGAAAGATAATTTCAAGATCTACAGATTTTATGTTGAACACTTATTCTAATTCATCCATTATCTATGTTAAAAAATTGAACAAAATGGCCCATTTTCCAAATTTAACATTTTCTTAAAATAGACTTATACAGTTTTGAGTTTTTCTCAATCTTTCCTTTGTTTAATTTCATTCCTTTCCACTAATTTTCATATAAATTTACTACATAATTTGTAACTATAAAATGTAATAATTTTCTTGCATAATTAAAATGACATCATGTAATTATTAAAACATATACACATTAATTTCCATCTTAAATTATGCATCATGTCAAAAACTTTTCTAAACCTCTTATGAATTTTACCCATGCATTAAAATCATAATTTTTCTCATTAATTAATCATCAAATACCCAACATTTGAGTTTATCAACTGCAATTTAATCATAACATTATTTTTATATGTGCATCTTAAATTCAGCATACACCATTTTATCTTGAATTTCACAATCCTACTCCAAATTAAAATTTCAATTTTACTCACTATATAAAATTTAGAATCATAACTTTTTAACAATAATCTACAATTTGACACCACCAAATGTTACACTTATTTATTTGTGCATTTTTTAGTTGAGTGATTGATTGCTAGAGGGACAATTAATCCTAAAGGGGTTGAAAAATAATTTTTAAGTACCTAATTCACCTCTCCCATTTTGGATTTTTGCCTAACCTTTGGGACCAACCAGTCAAATCAAAGGAGACTAAATAAACACTTATAGTGATCCAAAGGTAAACCCATCATCCTCGTTATAAATATTCACCAAGAAGCAGTCGTTTACCCAGTCACCCCTATTTGATGGAACTAACTTCACTTACTTGACGTTAAGGATGAAGCAATTCATTATATCCAATGATATGGAGTCTTGGAAGTCTATTAAAGTTAGAATCACTCTTCCCACTACTAAAGTAGATGCATGGACCAAAGAGGAAGCCACCTTAGTCCAAAATAATGTAAAGGCTATGACTCTTTATTTTGTGGACTACCTTCATCTGAGTTTGATAGAGTATCTTTTTGCACTACTGCAAAAGATATCTGGGGTAATATAGTGATTATTTATGAAGGATCATCACAATTCAAGGGAACTAGAAGAAATATGTTGATAGGAGAACTTAATGCTTTAGGATGAAAGAAGGAGAAAGTATTTCTGAAATGTATGCACATTTTTCTAAGGTTACTAACGCCTTGGAAGGTTTGAAAAAAGAAGTTACAAATTTTGAACAGAAGATACTAAGAGTGCTATCAAATTCATGAGTGCTACCAAATTCATGGAACCAAAAGATCACAGCAATAGATGAAGCAAAGGACCTAAATACTCTTCTGGTGGACAATCTTATCAACTCATTGATGTCACATGAGTTGATCAAGAACAAAAGGGAGGAGCTAAAAAAGCCAAAGAAAAGTATTGCTCTAAAAGTGACCAAAGAAAGTAGCAGTTATTCGGCATGATAATCTGAAGATGATATGGCCATGTTGGTCAAAAACTTCAAAAAGTTTGCAAGAAGTGGCAGAGGCGACACCTTAAGGAGACAACCTAGACAATAAAAGAAAATGGCTGAAAGAAAGATCTCCCCACATGCTATAGATGTCTAGGGATCAAACACATGACTCCAAAAAGTCCCAATGAAGTAAAAGTAAATATGAATGAGAGGGATGACTTAAAAGAAAAGAAACATTTTAAGAAGTCTTCAAGAAACCAAGCTAGAGGAATATATATGAATGATGAATCATTAGGAATAAGCTTGAGTGAGAAAGGTGACAATGAGGTTGGACACTCCACAAGAATATGTTGTATGGCCCAAATGGAGAATGAATCAAAAGAACAAATTACCATCAATGAGCAATGCACAATGGAGCTGGAGACAAAGGTAAACTCTTACTATTCCTATAGTTTTGACTCTTCAAGCTCAAATAGCAATTGTGTTAAATGCAAAAAATTTGATGAGTTATAAGAATCATATAACTCTCTCTTCAGTGAGTTTGAATCACTTAGCCAAAAGCTTACTTAAAAGAAAAGACACTTGAACACAACTGTCAAAGTAAATTTCATTCTAGCAAAAAGAAATCTATCTCTAAAAAAAGAGGTTGGAGATCTGAAGAAAGAAATATAAATATTAAACAATATGTTGAGTAAATTCTCTAATCCAGGAGAGTCTGTGACCAAGTTTATAAGAATGACCGGTCAAGCTAGTAAAAAGGGACTTAGATGTGAATAGTCAAATGATGAAAACTTACAAAAAATTTTTGGATGGACCAAGGGAGTGAAACTCAAGAAGAAAGGGAAGACTGTCTAAACATTAGAAGGTTAATGGGATATCCCTAGATAAAGAAAATAGTGGAATATATTACACCTAACAAAGTCCCAAATACTTGCTATTTCTACAATACAATTAGACATAAAGTGTATGATTGCTATGCCAAAAAGATGTAAGCAAAAGGTGCAAAGATGAGATAAAAATGCAAGGAATACGCACAAACTTCTACCACATACAATTCCACTAACACCATTGGACCCAATACTTGGGTACCAATAAGGTAAAAAGAAAATTTGCAATGCAAGAAAGTCTCAAAGCTATGTCTAGAAATGCATAGTTCATGGATAGTGGTTGTTCCAGACATATGACTAGGAATAAAAAGTTGTTCAAAGAATTGAAGCCAATGATAGAGGAATAGTAACATTCGCCAACAATGATAAAGGCCTTATCAATGGAGTAGGTAAATTTTATGGTTCATTTTAATGTATGCATAGAGGATGTATTATATATAGAAGGACTCAAGCACAATATGCCAAGAATTAGCTAATTATGTGACAAGGGTCACAAAGTTGTGTTTGAATCATCTGCATATAATGTATTCAATATAAATAATGATTTACTATTTAATGCAAAAAGACATGAAAATATTTATCTAGTACAGGTAGATGACATAGTTGGAAAATACTTAATTGTAGTCAAGGATGATTCATGGGTATAGCACAAAAGGATGGGATATATCAATATGTCAAGTATCAAATATTTGTGGAAAAAGGATCTTGTGATTGGTCTACTAAAATTAAACTATAACAAAAATCAAATATGCAAATCCTGTTAATTGTCAAAATAAACCAAAGTATCCTTCTATCCTAAAAATAATGTATCTCCATCTAGCCCCTAGAACTATTGCATATGGATCTATTTGGACCATTAGACATAGTTACCCTTGGATGAAAAAGATATGTATACGTAATACTAGATGACTAGCAAAGACGAAGCATTTTCAATATTTTATACATTTTCAAAGCTAGTTCAAAATGATAAACAAATGTCAATTGTATCCATCTGCAATGATCATGGTGGTGAATTCGAGAATAAAAAATTCATTGATTTTTGTGATGAAATAGGAATTCACCATAGTTTCTCATTCTCTAGAACTCCTCAACAAAATAGAGTTGTGGAAAGAAAAAAATTTACAATTCCAGAAATGGAAAGAACTATGCTAAATGAAAGTAAATTATCTAAAAGATTCTAGGGAGAAGTAGTTAGTACTGCTTGCCATGTGCTGAACAGGGTTACCATAAGAGTAATCTTAAAGAAAACCCCATATGAGCTTTGGAAAGGAAGAAAACCAAACATCTTATATTTCCATCCATTTGGATGCTTATGTTATGTGTTGAACAATGGAAAAGATAATCTTGGAAAGTTTGATCTAAAGAGAAATGAAGTTATCTTTATTGGTTACTCTTTCAAAAGTAGAACATTTAGAGTCTACTTTAAGAAAACACACATTATAGAAGAGTCCATACATGTTAAATTTGATGAAGCAAGTATAATGTCACGCCCCACCTTCTAAGGCATGATGCACCATTTTTCACTATAATTCATAGAGATTTTCCCACTTTTAGGGTGGGGTGCTCTGCCCAAAATTCGGCAAAACCTAACTTGAAATATTAAGGTCTAACCTGTACAATTATATATCAATTATACAAAAGCAATAATACAAATTCTAAATATAAACATCTTCTTCCCCACAGGCCTAGATCTGGATGAATCATGATGGCATTCACGCAGAATTATACAGATCCAATTATAATACAATACTGAATCTCTTTGACATGCCAATGCACTATATTATACATCAATTAAAACCTTATCATTACAATATTTGAATCAAATACAATTACACATGAACTTTATTGGATTCCAATCCCCATTTTATCTTACCATATCTAACCATCTTCAAATCTCGTTCATCCGTCCCAATCCTCAGTTGGGATTCTTTACCTGATGTGTCAGCTAAAAATTTAACCTAAGAAGGTGTGAGTTTGGGCAACTCAGTAAGTAGGTAAAAATATAAAATAATATTAAAAAAGCAACCACGTGTTCTAACCCAGAACAGGAATACAATTCATCAAAACATGAATATAGATCCAAGAGGCTCAATTCCTCCTCAAATCAATACAATACTCTATGTCCTTCAGGCGTATGCAATCATACCAAATACATGCCCTCTAGGCACTTTACATCAACTCACAATTTAGCCATTCTAGCCCATCATACAAAACTAGGTGTCACATAGACACCACACACACCAAGACCATGCTATAGAGGCATAACATCATAACCATGCCATTCAGGCATGACATACAATCTCACTTATTCACTATCAACTCTACAATTCATATATGATCACAAAAACATACTCAAACAAGGGATATCTACTATCCTTATTCATCCAGCATACATATCAACATTCACAACCATATACACGCTCATTTATATACAACACTGGGATATTCTCAATCCCTATTATTCAAACATCCATATATAGGAATAAGCATAAATATAAGGGATACTCTCTATCCTCACAATCACAAGTCTACATCATAAATCAAATATAATTCATTTAAGTCAAGGAATGTTTCTCTATACATATCTACCATGTGTTCACAAAATATGACAACATTATTCTTTAAAATAACACAGGATATCCACAATCCCAAACAAAACACACATGCCCGGAAAATCATGGGATAACCACTGTCCCCATCCATTCATTTGGATCCGACAAGGTGTTTCCTACTTAGCTCAGGCCTCAAGCTCCACCCATATTCGTCAAGCTCTATAGCTTTTCATTCTATGCCATTGATCCTATACAAAACAATTTCCATTCATTTACAAAAGCAATCATATGATTATTCCTTAAACAACTTGCTGACAACTCAATTAAGCCTTTTATTTATTCAATTTAATGTTTACATAACCTT
The DNA here is from genome assembly GCA_036873735.1 of Pouteria campechiana. NCBI lineage: Eukaryota > Viridiplantae > Streptophyta > Magnoliopsida > Ericales > Sapotaceae > Pouteria > Pouteria campechiana. The sequence goes on along the minus strand of JAYJMB010073140.1, from coordinate 17,239 downwards.
TACTTCAAAAACTCCAATTTGAGCTAAACTAGGTTATAATCCATAATCCATTTTACCGATCCAAATGATCCTAAACAAGTTTTAAAAAATTATAAAACATAAATTAATTATTTTCCCCATTTTATTGCATCCAATCATGCATTTTCCCCCAATTTTCACTATGCATAAACCCTAAGAGCATGAAAACCCAATTTTTAATTGAGGAACCATAATTTAACAAGTCTAAACACATTTTAAGCATACATACATCATTTCCCCCATGATTTCTAAGCCAAATTCATTATTTTTTCTCCAAATTTCCAAAACCTTAATTTAGGAAAATTTGAGATAAGGAGGGAAAAACAAACTTATCACTCAATCCATGCCTAGCTTTTTCCCATAGATGAGGATCTGAGCTTAAAGCTTCAAGTGATCCACTTCATTTGTAGGAACTCAAATTTCCTCCATTTTTCATGGTTCAAATTGCTCTAACTTAGGTCTAAAGGCAAGATCACAGGGTTTATCACTTAAATCAAGTGATTTTTAACTAAAATGACTTGGGATTAAGCTAAATGGGGTTAAGGCATGAATGGAGAAAGAACAGAACAGCATAGGGATGAAATGGAATGGCTTGAGTCAAAAAATCCTTGCCCTATTTTATAGCCGACGAATGACGCCGCGGCGTGGAAAAATCTGCCACACCATCGCCTCTCTTTTGATCCAATGCCGCGACATCTTTTTCTAGGTTGCGGCGTCAATTCTTCTACCTCACTTTTCACCCTATTTTTCTTCCTTTTCTGTGTATTTTCCTTTCCTTGTTTATTTCTCATTATTTTTCCACATTATAATGGTATAAAGTACATATATTTATACACTTAAATAGCTAAATCAAGCCACGTCTTGATCACCCCATTTCAACACCTGAGGTGTTACAAACTCCCTCCTTACAAAATGTTTTGTCCTCGAAACTTTCATTAATATATAATTTTCATTATTGCCTTGCATTTTGCAATTTCATTCTCATTTTCAAACTAATTCACACTTGCAGATCCATATCCACATGATACACTATGCACGTTTTGACTTCCTAATCATATTACCTGCTCATAATAACACATATACATAATGCACTGTTCAAAGGACTCAAAGTACTAATATAATGAGGTTAACATTAACAGTATCATTACACCAGATTTTAACATAATACCAAATTATACCTCAAGAAAGTCAAATCATTTACCATCCTTTTTCCACCACGCTCCCCTATGTCGCTCTCATGATATTATATAAATCCCAATATTACTATAGCAGTGACCATGTACATTCATTCCAATACTCTATTGGAATCCAGTTTTCAATTCATTCACACGAAAAGTATAACTTTCTTATTCACTAATTCACTAATCTGCTGCTAACTACGAATAGGTGATATTACTTCATTACATTATATTATTTGCAACACATCTAACTAACTAATAATACTAAAACAACAAAACATAATTCTTTGGCCTCGAGTAGGTGTCATTTCCAGCATTTTGTTCATGTGGTCATCAAATTTACTTTATTAAAATGTTTCCAAACAACTATGCTCAATCAATCATCATATTTTGCCAGCCACACAAAGTGAATACAGTCTCTAACCAAGTAGACTCCACTAGAACTGTGTTGATGAAACCACAAACCAAGTGGATTCAATTGTAAACAAAATGGTATTAAGACACATGGTTTTCATCCTCGACCAAGTGCCAATGCCCATAGGGCTCCAATCATCGTCAAGGTTAGTACTTCCACATGAATCATACAAATATCACTAGAAATGCCAAAAATGCCAGCAATGCAAACAATTATGATGAAGGTGCCACCAATTCCATCAATACCAAAAATGATACAAATGTCACAAACGCAAAAAAGGCCACTAATGCCAAAAATGATGCATGTGCCACCATATTGCCACACTGGCAACCATCACCCTGAGGGTGTCGAGTCGTTTGCAAATGGGACAAGTTGGGTGACCCCCTGCCAAACTGTGTCAGACAATGAAATCATAGAGAACTAAAGGATTCATCTTGACAAACTCAAACCTCAATTATATATAAATCATATTTTGGCAAACATCCAAACCTTAAATCCACCTCAACCGTATTCCAAGAGGCATCTCAATCAAATAACCAAATGTCCAATATTAATTACATCATCAAATATCTAATTCTTGATCAAATAGCCAAGCCTAGGACATAACCATACCAAGGCATATCCAACCTCAAATTCTTAAGCCATAGTTAAACCCAATTGCATACAATTGTTATTCTAATAACATTCAATCCAAATTTAGCAAATGATATTGTAATGATGCTACAATCTCAATTCATGCAAATGATACTAATACCCGAATCCAAAATTCACATGCATCAAATTTTCAATCATAATCTAAGTATGCCTTATAAGTTTCAATAATAACCCAATTTAATTTCATACATGGATTTCCATCACATTATCAGTATCTTATCCCATCTCACCATCAATATCTTATCTCATCATACCCTAACTCATTTATCATTACTAATCCTCCAAGCATCCCCTAGTTTCCTTCTTCCTAATGCATTACATAACACAAAATTCCAACACAATTATAACAAAATGCGAAGCAACATTAACAATCTCCATTTTCATAATTCAAATATACAAAGCTTTTCATCTATCAATTACATTATCAATTATATCAATCCAAAACTCAAACTTATAGCATGATATCTCTGTCAATCATTCGGAGGGGACAAGTATAAAATTTTGTCAATCATATTATTAATCAATACAACTTAATTCGGCCATGATGAAATTCAATGTCAAATAATACAATCATGAAATACATATCCATCCATTCAAATCAACATATTCACAAACAAAGTTATTCAATCATATAGGTAAATTTACTATCCATCACAACCAAATTCATCAAAGAACCTATATTTCAAGAAACAAATACATTATCATAGCAAAAAAATATCTTATCATAGAAAGTCATACCTAATCAAAATAATCACTTCATCAATTAAGTTCACACAACTATTTTAACCAAAGGAATCCAATAATACCATCACAATTCAATTGAACAAATCAAGCTAAGTTAAATATTTTTTTTTTATACTTATTCACAAAACTTCATAATCACATCATTGTCATTTCACATAAACCATGAAACAAATATATTATCATTCAAACAAGATGCATATAAGCACTACCATTTTTTCCTGTGCCATTCTAATCACAATATACATTTATCGTCAATATACATACCTATTTCAATCACACTTGTACTATCATAGTACTTCCATAATCATCTCATATTGACATTCACTATGCAATATTATACCAAATCCCAAATGTCATTAATATTCATTTCATAAATATACCATCCTTAAATATTCATATCAATTCATAAGTGCCATATCAATTTATCAATTCACAACTATCATTTACATTCCCTTCATTCCTTACTCATGCCTTCTAATTACCCATAAATTAAAGTTCTTCTATGATCTCAATTCACATTCAACTTATCTTGAGGCATCTTATCTGCTATCTCTATATCCCATCATGATTATAGGTTGTAGTGTTCTCACACAGATAAGCCAAACTTATCACATAGATAAGTCCTAGGCTCAGATACTATTCTGTCATGCCCTGGCTTTCGAGGCATGACTCACCATTTTTCAATATGATTCACCAAGATTTGCCCACTTCTAGAGTGGGGTGCTCTGCCCAAAATTTGGTAAAGCCTACCCTGAAATATTAAGGTCTAACCTGTACAATTATTATCAATTATAACAAAGCAATAATACAAATTCTAAATACAAACATATACTTTCCCACAAGCCTAGACCTAGATAATCATGATGGCATTCACACAAAATTATACAGATCCAAATACAATACAATACCGAGTCTCTCTGACATTCCAATGCATACATTATACATCAATTAAAACCTTCTAATTAGAATATTTGAATCAAAAAAATTTATACATGAACGTTATGGGATTCTAATCCGCATTTTATCTTACCATATCTAACCACTTCAAATCTCATTCATCCATCCCAATCCTTAGTTGGGATTCTTTACCTAACCTGGCAGCTAAAAATTTAACATAAGAAGGTGTGAGTTCAAGCAACTTAGTAAGTAGGTAGAAATATAAAATAATATTAAAATAATAACCACATGTTCTAACCTAGAACATGAATACAAATCATCACAACATGAATATAGATCCAGGAGACTCAATTCCTCCTCAATTCAATACAATACTCTAAGTCCTTTAGGAGTATACAATCATATCAATACGTGCCCTCCAGGCACCTTACATCAACTCACAATTCAGGCATTCTGGCCCATCATACAAAACTAGGTGCCATGCAGACACCGTACACACCAAGACCATGCTATACAGGCATAACATATTATGGTAAAAACATACTCAAACATGGGATACCTACTATCCTTATTCATCGAGCATGCATATCAACATTCACAACTATACACATGCTCATTTATATACAACACTAGGATAGTCTTAATACCTATTATTCAAACATCCATACACAAGAATAAGCATAAATACAAGGGATACTCTCTATCCCCATAATCACAAGCCTATATCATAAATCAAATATAATTTATTTAAGTCAAGGAATGTTCCCTATCCCCATCTGTCATGTGTTCACAAAATATGATAACATTATTTGTTAAAATAACATGGGATATCCACAATCCCCCAACAAAACACACATGCCGAGAAAATCATGGGATAACCACTATCTCCATTCATTCATTCGGATTAGACAAGCGATGCCTACTTACCTCAGGCCTCAAGCTTCACCCATATTCCTGAAGCTCTATGACTTTTCATTCTTCTCCATTGATCCTATACACAATAATTTCCATTCATTTACAAAAGCAATCATATGATTATTCCTTAAACAACTTGCCGACAACTCAATTAAGCATTTCATTTATTCAATTCAGCATTTACATAGCCTTTACTTCAAAAACCCCAATTTGTCCTAAGCTAGGTCATAATCCATAATCCATTTTACTAATCCAAATGATCCTAAACAAGTTTTAAAACAACATAAAACATAAATTAATCAATTTTCCCATGTTTATTGCATCCAATCATTCATTTTTCCCTAATTTTCACTATGCATAAAACCCTAAAAGCATGAAAACCCAAATTTCAATTGGGGAACCATAATTGAACAAATCCAAACCCTTTTTAAGCATGCATATATCATTTCCCCATGATTTCTACACCAGATCCATATTTTTTCTCCAGATTTCCTAAATTCCTGAAACCCTAACTTAGGAAAATTTGAGATAAGGAGGAAAAAACTAACTTATCACTCAATCCATGTGTGGCTTTCTTTTATAGATAAGGATCCAAGCTCAAAGTTTCAAGTGGTCCACTCTATTTGAAGGAAATCAAATTTCCTTTGTTTTTCATGGTTCAAATCGCTCCAACTTGGGTCTAAAAGCAAGATCATGGGGTTTATCACTTAAATCAAATGATTTCTTAACTAAAATGAATTGGGATTAGGCTAAATGGGGTTAGGGCATGAAATGGGAAAGAGTGAAATAGAATAAGGACAAAATGGAATGGCCTGGGTCGAAAAACCCATGCCCTATTTATAGCCAACTAATGACATTGCAACGTGGAAAAATTTGCCAAACCATCGCCTCTCTTTTGATCCAACGCCGCAATGTACTTTTCCAGGCCACGACGTCAAATTTTTTTCCCCACTTTTCACTCCATTTTTCTTCCTTTTTAGTGTAATTTTCTTTTCTTGTTTATTTCCCATTATTTTTCTACATTATAATGGTATAAAATACATATATTTATACCCTTAAATGGCTAAATCAAGCCACATCTTGATCACCCCATTTCTAACAACTCAAGTGTTATATATAACCCTAAGAAAGGAGTGTGATAGTGATACAAATGAAGCTGCAAAAAATATGAAGAAGCTCAAATTAAAGGATCAAAAGGATGGCATAAAATCTAAAGATATACAGAGTTCAGAAAATGAAGAGGAGGTAAGAGTAGGTAATATTCCTTATCAACCTCCTGCTAATTTGAGACTTGTTATTGCTCATCCTAGAAAATAAATCATAGGAAATGTGTATGACGGTGTCAACACAAGGTCTATGCAAAATATTTGTGGTGATTATAATTTCATCACTACATTAGAAATAACTAACATTGATCAAGATTTGAATGATAAAAATTAGATTATAGTAATGCAAGAAAAGCTTAACCAGTTTGAAAAGAACGAAGTATGGGAATTAGTTCCAAAACCAAAGAATGCTGATGCAATCGGAAGTAAATGGGTATTCCGAAACAAACAGGATGAGAGTTGCTTAGTTATAAGAAATAAGGCACGATTAGTTGCTAAGGGGTACTCCCAAGAAGAAGTAATTGACTTTGAAGAATCATATGCCTCTATAACTAGATTAGAAACCATTAGAATGCTACTAAATTTTGCATCCTATAAGAACTTTAAGTTATTTCAGATGGATGTAAAGATTGGTTTTTTAAATGGATATTTAAGTGAAGAAGTCTATGTAGAATAGCCTCCTAGTTTTGGAATGATGATCAACCCAATCATGTATATAAGCTCACCTAGGCATTGTATGATTTAATACAAGCTCCAAGAGCTTGGTATGAAAGGTTGAGCAAATTTTTAAGTAATCATAAATTCAAGAGAGGTAAGGTTAACACTACTTTGTTTATCAAAGATATTGACAAGGATATCTTGATAATTTAAATTTATATAGATGATATTATATTTGGACCTACTGATGAAAAACTATATCAAGATTTCTCAAAGTTCATGCAGGTTGAATTTTGAATGAGTATGATGGGAGAATTGAATTACTTCCTTGGGTTTAAAATCAAACAAAGAGATGACGAAAAATATATTTGCCAATTCAAATGTACTAAAGATATGTTAAAGAAGTTCAAAATGAAGGAATTTAAGGTAGTAAGCACTCCAATGAGCACATCAACAAGGCTGGACAAGGATTAAAAAGGTAAACTCATAGATCAAAAACTATATCAAAGTATAATTGGATCTCTTCTTTACCTTACTGCATCTAGACCAGATATTCTGTTAAGTATATGCTTATGTGCTAGACTTTAGTCCAGTCCAAGGGAATCTTATCTTACTATTGTGAAATGAATATTTAAGTATCTAGTTGACACACCAAATCTAGGACTCTATTATTCCAAAGGAACTGATTTTGAACTCATTGGATATTTGAATGGTAATTTTGGAGGATATAAAGATAATAAAAGAAGTACTAGTGGAACCTATCAATTTCTAGGAAATATTTTAGTATCATGGTTCTGTAGAAAATAGACTAGTGTTACTCTCTCTATAGCAAAAGCTGAATATATAGCAGCTAGAAGTTGTTGCGCTCAATTGTTGTAGATGAAACAATAACTTCTTGATTATGGACTAAGCTATAGAGACATCCCATTAAACATGACAACACTAGTGCCATGTGCTTGACAAAGAATCCTATCCCACAGTTGAGAACCAAGCATATAAAAATTAGGCACCACTTTATTAAAGATCATGTTAAAAAATATGATATATGTTTAGAATATGTGCCCACAAGTGCTCAACTTGTTGAGATTTTTACTAAGCCACTGTCATTAGACACCTTCTACACCATTAGAGAAAAATTAGGCATGATTAATGTGATGATCTATAAGTGAAATTCCTAATGTTTTGGTGCTTCAAATTGCAATGTCGAATATGCTATCTTGAGGATAAACTTCATCTCAGATGAAGTAAGTTATTCATATATAGTGCTCTATTTGCACTTTGTTTGACTTTTGATTTTTGAGGTTGAGTATACCTTATTTTCTTGCTAGAATTAACTTACAACTATGGTCACATCCAATTCTATTTTTAGCATGAGTTATTCTCTCTTTTCAAAAAGATCATATCAACTACCTCATATAGCCCTCATATTCAATCTATTTTAACCCATGAATCACAATCTTTCTCTGCATCACAAATATGAAACTCTTCAAAGAAGAACATTTTGGAAGTGATAACAAAGAGAAGACAAGCACGTGGTGGCGACTGAAGAATCAACTGTTGCTTCTTCAGTTGTTTTCCTAGAGGGATGATAATGCTTTTATGTTCACCACTCTTCCATCCACTCCCTCAGAAGCATTTCTTTTCAATATATGGCTTTGCAGATACCATTCATCAATCTCATCACTACTAGAAAGCCCTGGTTCACATATTACCATCATCTTGGGCATTTAAAGAGGAGGGGAATGGAACAAATAGGTATATTACATCCATCTAAAATCTCTCATCTTCCCATTCACCATACAATACTTTGGTTTCTCACACTTGAAGAAACCTCTCAAAGTTTTGGATGTGCATCCCCCCACCTAATGGACACCCTCTTCAGGTCCACAACAATCTCTCTCTCTCCTTCTCCCAAACTTAGAATGTTTGTATCTAGGTCAACTTGCTTTGTATCATAGCTTGTACTAAAATGAAATGAAATAACATCTTTATTTTTTTTCTCTTAATGTATGGCCTATACTCACTAGGAGTGGATATTTTTTTTGCTTCTGACAAAAATGGGGAGAGAAAGACTATGCAAATTATCTCAAAAAAGAAATATAAATAATGCATAATCTTTTACTAATCAGGGGGAGAACATTCTAAAAAATTGGAGAGATATTATTGTAGAATGATTAAACATTATAGACATTACATTTTTGATCAGGGGGAGATTATCTTTTATGAGATAATTTTTAATCAAGTTTTTTCATCATCAAAAAGGGAAGAATGTTAATAAATGCAAGGTTTTGATGACAAATAAAACTTAATTAAAGATTATGTACTAATGGTTGTTGCTAAGATTTTAGCATTTAGAATCAAGTTGCAAGTCTTAAAAAAAATGAGCACAGAAAATATAATGCATGGTGACAAGGCTTGGGCAAACAAATAAGCAAAAGTTGAAGTATCACTAATAGATAAAGCATGTATGAAAAGTATTCAACTATTTTCATTTTTCTGTCAAAGTGGAAGATTATATCTGACAAATGCAAAATAGTATACATATAATAGACATCGTCTATCACAAGCAAGCCACAGTTAAGCCAATGTTCATTTGATGAGAACAGACAAAGGAGTAAAGATCTTCCAGTGGAGCAATGAAAGGATCTTGTGGCAAAGCAAAGACTTCATCCATCATAAGTGAGCAAATGATCATCTGCTGTCAACAAACAAAGTGAAGAAATAAGAATCGTATGGCAGAGCAAAAAAACTCATCTGGTGGAGTAATGGAGTTTTGTCTATTCAAAGATAAACTCAACAAATAATGCAACAGACAAAGTTGTAAAGAAAATTTATCTACGCCTTGAAGCTTATTTTGTCACTTATAATAGACAACCCATTAGATGAAGTAATAAAGAATATTTGTCTAGCTCCAACACATCGTCTATTACTTACAATAGAAAACTCAATAGATGAAGTTTTGAACAAATGAGATATCCATGCTTCTATAGTTCAATAGACAAAGCACTGTAAAGGATGATTCATTTGCCAAGAACGGAAAGGATAATTGTCTGCTACTCACAAAAGACAAACTAGAAGATGAAGAAATTTTATCTTATGAACAATTGGGCAGATACTTCGTCTATCATAAGTAAAAGATGAGCAATGATTGGGATGAATCATTGGTCTTTGCTCAACATTAATAACATTCTTTTGATATAGATGAAAAGATTAGCCATTGCAGCAAACCTCGACCGGAGCTTATTAAGAAACCAGAAATCATTTTCTCCAAGGTAAGCATTACAAGCATTTCAACATATGAGGATTTAGCAAAAGTCAAAGAATTCAAAATATGCCAATCAAAACGTCTTCTGTCATTAATGGAGCTTACCTACCACCAACAACTAGAATTTAAAGCAACTATAAATGAAGCATTGTTGGAGCAGGAGGAACTAACTGAGTGTTGAGAAAATCATTCAAAATCTTCTTGAGAGCATTAATTAATTGAAGATAAACCTTATGCAATCCATCAAGAGTCAAAAGCCTTGCATTCAAACCTTCCTCAACTTTCTTTGAAGGCTCTCAACTACCTTTGGGAAGATCATTTACTTCTGCATTCAACTTTCAGAAACCTTCCCCTGTACTTACTGAGAAATTCCTGTACTTAAACTTCTAATATTCATTTCTTGCAAAATTCCTTGAGCTAGTGGTTGAGACAAAACTCAAGAAGAGTTGTGACTGTCTGAGTGAAGACAAGAGCTGTTTATTCACACCCCCTAGAGTTGGAATCTAGAAGAGTGCTGGGAGCACTGTTACTACACTCCTTAGAGCTAAAATTTAGAAGAGTGTTGGGAGCACTATTTGTGCCCCCTAGAGCTGGAATCTAGAAGAGTACTAGGAGGGAATAGTAGAATCCTAGATACTAAGAGAAAAGTGTTCTTGGAAGAGTGGAGTAAAGTGTTTACTCAAACCATTATAAAAATCATTATATCTTATTTATTTATGCATTTGTTGATTGAGTGATTGATTGATAGAGGGATGATTAATCCTAAAGGGGTTGAGAAATAATTTTTAAGTACCCAATTTACCCAACCCCCCTCTTGGGTTTTTGCCTAACCTTCAGGACCAACAATACCATGAAGATGAATGAAGTACCAGATGATGCCATCCTATTGAGGCTATTTCCATTCTCACATGTTATATATAGGACAACAGAAGTAAATTAGGGAAGACTGTCAGAATTTTCTTTGAATTTACCACTAGTGACGCTCCAAGGAGGAGGGGTGTTATAGGTGGTATCAGAGCCTAGTTCACCCAGAGGGGTATAAGTGTAAATTATTCATGTCAAATCAATAAATAAGGACATGCTTAGGCTGCATTAGCACATTTTAGAAACACGGGGGAGCGTTAGTTTAACAAGTGAACATGAACCTTTCACTTTAGGCAATCAAATTTGAACAAGTATGACTATGTAAATTTATGACTTAGAAATGCTATGTTACATAGATTAATGACCTGAAATTGTGATATTGTGAAGAAATGGCACCAAAAAGGCGAGTGGACAAGGGCAAGGTGGCTATGGTTGAGGAGGACCCACCAAGGTGAACCACTCGAGCCAAATCCTTGGGAGTTGTAATTAGAGAAGATCGGAGATTAGCCTCTAATGAGGTAGAAGAAGAGGTGATCTTGGAGCCTAAGGTGAGGCAACAGCCAGAGACAATAAAGGAGCTAGTGAGGGCTATTCTACCAACATTGATTGTTGGGCCAGAATTTGCTGTTGTGATGGCTATGGTGGCTAGCCTCACCCAGACAGTGTAGGATTGTATATAGTCACAAAGGAGGCAACTAGAAGAGCAGGTTCATATTGTTGGACTTGCAGGGAGGCCGACCTATACGCCGGGACTAACAGTGGAGGTGGGTCAGACTTCGCAGGCTCAGCCAGGCCTAGGATTGAACATGAAGGCCTTCCACAACATGAAGCCTCCAGTATTCAAAGGTCAAAATGATTGTAGAATAGTGGATGATTGGATCTCTAGTATGGAGAAGGTTTTCACATACATGCAATTCCCCCTATAACATAAGGTGTTGTATGCTGCCTGCCAACTGGAGGGCAAGGCTAAACGCTGGTGGAAGACAGAGAAGGTGACTCTACTAGCAGAGGAAGCTGGTTTGACATGGGAGGAGTTCAAAGACAAACTCTTTCATCATTATCCACTAGCCAATGAGAGAGTGAAACGGATAATAGAATTTATGACACTAGTGTAGGGAAGGAGGTCAGTAGCAGAATATAATGAGCAGTTTCGCTCCTTGGCTCAATTTGTACCATGGGCTCAAGTGAACTCTATAGAGGCAGCTCAGAAATTTTGGGAACGTCTATGATGGAGCATCAGGCAGAATGTGGCCCTCTTCGTGCTCACTAGATATGAGGACATTTTAGTGCAGGCCCAAATAATTAAGAGAGAGGAAGTGGAACACCAGAAATTTCAAGAAAGGTGGTGCGCCTGAACAAGTGACTCAAGGCAGAAGAAGAAGCCCCATACTAAACCAAGTAGTGGTGTCACCTCAGAGAGAACTTGTCATTATTATGTCTATCTTGGACATCTAAGGCCATAGTGCTCAGTGTTGAAGAGAGAGAGGGAAGGAAGCCTACTAGGTAGACCCTTACTCAATCTAAAGAGCAGAGCCAGACAACCAACCAGCCATGGGGAGTGATGAGAATGCAAATTATCATATTTTATTCCCTTACTACTTAATATTTTACACTTATTTGACTCCTATATGCACTCATTATTCTTATAATCTGATTTTGGAGACAATTGGAATGGTTAAGTGCAAAAAGAAATCAATTACAGGATTTTGGATGATTTTAGCATCACTCCGTTAATAAATATCTCATCCAACCTCCAATTGAGATGATTAAAGAAGTTCTAGAAACACAAAAAAAAGTTCTACAACTTTCATGTTTGGAGTTTTGAGAATAAGAACTACATCAAAGGAAAAAATAAGAAGAATGCTAAAGTCAGTATGAAGTATAGAGGATGAACAACAAGGAGCTATGCACCAAAGGCAGCAGACCTGCGCTACTGGTGCCAACTCACTTCAGACCACCAATGTAGTGGACAGAAAGGTGGCACTAGTGCTGGCGGCACCCAACTCCATTACCCACTTTTCAGAACTTGTGGAAATTGTTGTTTTGCATATTTTTGACTTTGTATAAATAGTAGTTTCCTAAGGTTTTTGAGGGTTCTTTTGCTACGGTTTGGAGAGGACTTCTTGGTGGATTTCGACAGAGAATCTTCTTCTTCTCTCTTCTCTATTTTATTTTCTTTGTGAATTTATGAACCTATGTGGCTAAACTTTTATTCTTGGTTTAAGGAGATAGAAGCCTCAGAATCAAGATATTGTGAGATCTAATTTGGTTTAATTGTTCAATTTATACTTTGAGTATTAAATATTCATCTTTGATTCATGATTATGATTGTTATGTTTAATTGCTAAGAGGTCTACTAGTTTATTATTCATTGCAATCCATTGCTAGATTAGATATCAAATCCGTAATTGTTTGATCCCTTTAATTTGAAAAGGAACTAGGGTTTAATAATTTGTTGTTGTTGCAGTTATTAAATCTTAAGAAGAATATTTAACTAAATAAATGCAACCCCTAGTGCTTGTGTTGTTTAGCTTCATCAATCTCTATAAATCTTAATTCTACTATTAGATTAAACCTTTAGCCCTGGTCTTGGGTTATTTAGTGGTTATGGTTATATACAATATTGGTTTCTAATTAATAATGTTGACTGAGATATAGGAAAAATAATTCCAATAGTGAATATTCAAAGTATGATTTGATTTATAATTGCATCAATGATTAGTTATGAGATTCTAATGGTGGATGTTGACTTGAACCAAAGTTTTCTTCTTTGATAGGTTTCTTTCATAATATTTTCTTCTCTACAATCAAAACCCCACTTTCTTGTTCACAATATACAAAATTATGCTAGATGCTCCTCATGGGATCGACCCTTACTCACACTACTGCAAAAATTTGTAATTAGAGCAAGGTTCTAGATTTGGTTGCTTATGATAGCACACCAAATTTTTGGCGCCATTGCTAGGGAGTAATTCTAGTTGATTTTTGTGCTTTAGTGATCTTTATTTTGTTTTTGAATTTTTCCTCTAGAAAAAAGATTTTTTCCTTATTTAGTTTTTAGTATTTACTTGATTTTTCCTGATTGTTTATGATTGTTACTCGGTCTTGTAGGTGAAAATCCTCACAAGAATCTAAAGGAGTTTCACATGGTGTGTACGAGTATGAAACCAATAGGGGTGACTGAAGAGTAAATAAAACTAAGAGCCTTTCCATTCTGTTTGAAGGATTTAGCTAAGGATTAGCTTTACTATTTACCATTTGGGACGATCACACATGTAATGAGATGAAGAGGTTGTTTTTTGAGAAATATTTTTCAGCTTCAAGGGTGGCCAACATTGGGAAGGAAATTTGTAGTGTGAGACAACATAGTGGAGAATCCCTATATGAATATTAGGAGTGTTTCAAGAAATTATATGCATGCTGCCCCCATCATCAGATTAGTGAGTAACTACTCATCCAGTATTTTTATGAGGGTCTTCTTACCATGGAAAGAAGCATGATTGATGTTGCTAGTAGAGAAGATTTAGTTGATAAAACTCCTGAAGCTATAAGGAATATGATTGCAACCATGGCAGTCAATTCTCTATCCTAGCCTATTAATGAGGTAAGTGTTTCCTCCCTTGAACAACAAATTATAGGTCTAACTTCTCTTGTTCATCAATTAGTTGTAGGGAATATGCAAAGAGTAAAAGCTTGTAGAATTTGTTCAATAGTAGGACATCCAACTAATGCATGCACAACTCTTCAATAAGAGCCTATTGAACAAGTGAATGCAATGGGTGGTTTTTCTGGACAACCATAAAGAAAGTATGATCCTTATTCTAACTCATACAACTCAGGATAGAGGGATCATCCCAATTTAAACTATGGGAATCCACAAGCAAATCAGCCCACAACTCAAAATCACTTGAATTTCCAGTAGTACAAGCAGCCATGCCAACCTAGACCATAACAGGGACAAACTTCTAACTCTAGTATGCCTTTAGAAGATATTGTTAAGTCTCTTGCTTCTAACACTTTGCAATTTCAACAGGAGATGAAGGCTAGCATTCAAAGTTTGGAGAATCAAATGAGTCAGATGGTAACAACAATCAATCGGCTTGAGACATAAAATTTAGGAAAATTGGCTTCACAAATGTTAGTGAACCCAAGAGAAAAAGTGAGTGCAATTGTTTTGAGAAGCGATAAAGAGGTTGAAATTTCAGGAAAGATGACTCCTACACCAATGGAAAAACTAAGGGAGAATGATGTTATTACAGACAAGGACCTTCCTAAGGACAATGAAGTAACTTAACGTAAGTTTCCACCTCTTTCTGAGTATAAACCAGTACCATATTTCCTGAG
This sequence comes from Pouteria campechiana, assembly GCA_036873735.1. Lineage (NCBI taxonomy): Eukaryota > Viridiplantae > Streptophyta > Magnoliopsida > Ericales > Sapotaceae > Pouteria > Pouteria campechiana. The sequence goes on along the minus strand of JAYJMB010073140.1, from coordinate 2,182 downwards.
GCTTTAGCAAAATCTCAAAAAATTAAGCAATATCAAGAACTATTTGAGACTTTTCATAAATGCAAGGTAAACATTCCACTTTTTGATGTCATTAAATAAGTACCTTGTTATGCTAAATTCTTAAAAAAAAATTGTGTACAATAAATAGGAAACAGAAACTTAAAGGGTATAAGAAGGTGAGAGTAGGGGAGAATGTTTCTACAATCATTCAAAGAAAACTCTCTACAAAGTGTAAAGATCCAAGTATGTTCACTATCCCTTGCATGATAGGCAACACTAAACTTAAGAAGGTCATGTTAGATTTAGGAGCTTCCATTAATGTCATGCTATACTCTTTATATGCTACTTTGAAACTTAGACTTTGAATAACACTGGTGTTGTGATTCAATTGGCAAATAGATCCAATGCATATCCCAAAGGTGTAGTTCAGGATATTCTTGTGCAAGTCAATGATTTAGTCTTTCTTGCTAATTTTTATGTGCTAGATATGGAGAATGGTAATCACAATACTCCCATTCTATTAGGAAGACCCTTCTTGAAAACATCCAAAACTAAGATAAATGTTCATAGTGGCACACTTACCATGGAATTTGATGGTGAAATTATTAAATTTGACATTTATGATGCCATGAAATATCTTGATGATGATGATCCTGTTTACTCCATTGACGTGATTGATTCGTGTACAGGACATTTTTGAACTTGATGGAAAAGATGAATTGGAAATTGCCATTAGTAAACATCTTGAAAAGGAGAATGAGGTGTTACTTTTGAGTACTGATTTGTAGGAAACTGTTGCAGCATTGGATGACTTTTTGAAGTCACCAAAATCAGGTAATGATCCTTACACTGAGTTACTAGTTTCTAACAAGTGCCTTTTACCCTCTGTTTTGCAGGCATCTACTCCAGATTTAAAGCCTCTTCCTAGTCACCTTAAGTATGTGTCCCTTAAAGATGGAGGAACTTTGCCAATGATAATCTCCAATAAATTCAGTGCATTAAAAGAAGAAAGACTTGTGCAAGTTCTCACAAAGCATAAGAGGGCTATCGTGTGGATGATGAAAGATATTAAAGGAATTGACCCATCTATATGCATGCTTTGTTATTTCTAGTTTGCAATTGCTCCAGATTGAAGAAAGATGTAATGAGTTAAGCCAAAAGTGCTGCTTGGGAGGCAACCCAAGGGGAGGTTGTGTTTCTTTTTCTTGTTTCTGCATTTATATTATGGTTAATTTTGCATCTTCTTTGCATTTGACCTTACATTGGGGACAATGTAAGTTTTAAGCGTAGGGGAGGGGATTTAGGTTTAGGTCATATTTTTGTATTTTTGTTTTCATCTTTGCTTTTATTTTTAAAAAAAATTGAGAGAGAGTCAGTTTTACCCTTTGTTTTGGTGGTTTCCAATGAGTTAAGGTTGAGGATGTCATGAGCAAGATTCAACTAAGCTTGAAAAATTCATAACATGATTGAATAAGTAATCTTCCAATTTACAATTGCTTGGTTTAGTTATTTTCTTTGAGAATAATGATGAGTAAATTTTGTAGACAAAAGTTGGTGAGATTTTGAGCCTTTAGACTAACACATCCACATCAGTCTCGTTCTTTTTTTTCTTCATGAGAGATATCCTTTCATCGATTTGTTTCTCTATAACTTGCCTTGATTCTCTTTAAGATCACATTGATATATGCATGCATGAACATGATTAAGGCCTTCTTTGTTTGACCCACATGAGCCAAATAGTCTACCTTGTAGTTAATTTTTCCTCTTGTTAAACCCCTTTGAGCTTTATAGATTTTTATTGTGAACCTATATTATAAGCTTGAAACCCAATCAAAATAATATCTTTACCTATGCCATAGATCTAGTGGAGCATGGGTTATCATTGTGCTATGTACGGTTGTACAAGAAATAAAGTGTGGAGTGTCAAAATTTTTGGAATGGCTATGATTGGTGAAATAAAGTAGATTGTTGTTCTTAAAATTGAAAAAAATGTGTCAAAATGAAAGAAAAAGAGAAAAATAAAAGGAACATATCAAAATTCCAAGGGAAGGGGTCTGTTTATGCATCATGTATTCAAAGGTGAAAGATGTTGGATGAAACAAGTAGCTTTACATGTCTTATATATTTGAGCATGAGTTGATTTATTTATACTTCACTAGTTTCAATGGCTTTTGAGCTACAT
>JAYJMB010073129.1:0-23541 GCA_036873735.1 Pouteria campechiana | reverse complement strand
ATGGGATCCATTGAATACAGAAGAGAGAGCAATATTGAATAAATAAGACCGTTTGGGTTTTCTGCGGTTGAAATCTAGATCTTTCTAATTTGTCTTGAGTTACTGCATCGCCATTCAGAGAAGAGGATGAATTGTGTAAAAAGGTGTTCCTCACTTGACTCATCATAACTTTGAAAGTCTTGTAGTGTCGCTTATTGCCAAAAATGGTGACTGGTATGAGTTTGCATAATGACAGCTCAAGTGCAGATGTCATTTATATGCTAGTCACATAAATCGAATTTTTCTCTGATAAGTCATGGTCTCTCTCTGTTTGCATTTGTCTGCTATAAGTTATTGATAAATTCTTTATAGGTTTGTTTATCAGTTGAACTTCTATAAGAATGATTTTGTCTATTGCAAGTAGCAGACAAACTTTGAATGGCGCAGATGAAGTTGAACTGACCGATAGACAAACTCTTCTTTATCTATCTCATTTCCTCCAGGAGATTTGTCTGATGATCGATCCTTCGTGTATGAGTTTTGTCTGTTATAGATAATAGGCTATTTCTAGATGGTAATAATGAAAATAGACTGATCGATTGACAAACATCTCCTTCTATATGAACAGGCAAAATGAGATGTGCTTCCTTTATTCTTCATCGTCTGTTGGAGGTGACAGACAAAGTTTGCTCAATTTTGCACTAACAGACGAAAGTTTTCCTCTTTTGTTCTTCATTGTCTGTTGAAGATGTCAGATGAAGCTAACTTTAACTTGCTCGAACAGATGAAGTATAACATTCATCTGATATAAGCGATAGACGAATTTTATTCTGTTTTGTCTTGAATAAAATACATTAAACTTCACATTTGTTTGTTGTAAGTTGTAGGCGATCGTGCCTTTGTCTGTTAAAACTCTTTTTAATCTAAGTAGTACTCTGTCTATTCAGCTTTGTCTATATTTACTATGCAGCTTCTACATCGTCTTCTACTTTGGTTGATACTTTGTTTGTTATGACAGAAGACCTTTTGATCCGAAGATGAGATATAGTTCTTTAGCTTTTCTACATACTTTGAGCAACAAAAGGGGTTTGTTCTTGCAAACTTTCTTGGTTCTTCAATCTTAATTTATCTGTCTTTGACTAGTTAAAGTTGCGCTCCCTTCTTTGTTTACATTGTCTTTCTGTCCTCAAACTAATCCAATTTTCTTACTTTGTGTATGGTTGTCTGGATGACAATTTCTTTATTTTTTTCATTTGTTTACGAAGCCGTTGAGTTACTTTCTCATCCTTGCACTTTGTCTTGGACAGACTTTGATCAGATCAAGTATAAGTAGTCTTAATTTCTCAAACGCATTTTAAGCTCTTTGATCATGGTTTCTTCTTTAACTTCTTGTTTTGCATTTGTCTGTTAACATTTTCTTGTTAAGATTGACAGACAACACAAACTCATTATAGCTCATTTTCAAAGTCTTATTTATCTCCTATTGCTTTTATTTATGGACACTTCTTTTAGACAACTATAACTTTTTTTTGTCGTCTTTTGTTTTTTTCTTCTTCTTTTTCTTCTTCTTCCATGATCTTCATTAGTTTAGCTCTTTTGGAACATAGTAGATAACTATGACAGTTTATTGTAGATGATCATTATCCTACACTTGAACTTTTCTGCACTTGCTACGTTGTTGGCTTTCCTATATATAATATCAAAATGTATTTCATCCTGATGTGATTGTATTATTTTGTAAAGCAAGGATAATATACATCTCTATTAAATGCATAATATGAAAGTTTAAGTAATTATGGTGCATAGTATTTATTTAACAAATTTATGCAATAATGGTTAATTAATGTTTATTGTGTGCGCATTATAAAGTAAAGACTATATGATTATTTAATTAAATATTCATGATTAAGTATTTATGTTAATTAATTATTATCAATTCATAATCATATATGTGATTGTTAGAGACTTAAACATACAAACTTCTTATTTTAATACAAGTTTTGTTATCATCAAAATCATATATAATAATACTGATAGAGTTGTTGACTTTTTGACCAAAAAGTTAGAAAAATAATACAACTGCACTAGTCACAACTTGAGATCTAGGTAAGTGTTTGGTTATTTGATTGGAAGGTGTTAGGTGTTCACTGCAATCCTAACTCAAGCATACAGTGTCAAGGTTTATAATATAATGATGAGGTTAGGATTATCATCTCCACGGGAATAATAAATTTTAATTATTCATTAGCTATTATAACAAATAATCCTAACTTTATTTAAAAAGAAGAAAACTGAGATATTGAATGACAAGTATGAGTAAACAAACTTTGGTAGAAAGATATAAAGATAGAATAGCTTTAGAAGATCGATTTTACTTATATTTTAGTCATGATGTTCTCAACTCATTATATATTGATTATTTCATTAGTTTATAAATCAAAAATTCTAATTTACTCAATTCCCTCTCTTGAGTGTCAAATCAAGAATCTATTCTCAATATCCTAACTTCGACGTCCCTATAAAAATTAAAAAATTAAGAATGCATTAAAATTTACAATTCATTTTAAATAATTTCACAAAACCTAAAAGCTCTCTTGAGTTTTCTAGAATTTCATGTTATAGAGGCATGAAAAATCAATTAAATGCTCTTGTATGGTTGGATAGCGAAATCGATCAACGACTGCCACATGCACAAACAAGCATTGCTGCAGAAGGAGATAACCAAACGCATAAATAAGCATTGTTTGGATGAAATGTTTATTTTTTGTATTATGTATAGCATTGTAATCTTGTAAGAATAAGTCTTTATCAAAAATAAAGATAGAGTTATTTGTTATAATATTTAACTAAAAATCTGATTCAGATGATTTTATTTCAATATTAGATGAGGTTTTTCTTTGTTGTCTTGCTACATTTGATTCGTATGTCAAATGGAGTTAATTTAGATAATCTTAAAAGTCTTGAATCAAAATTAGTTCTAAGAATAATGAGAGAATTTGAGCTTGAGGGTCTAGAAATATGAATAGAATTTCTTTTTATAGGTTGTTGAAAATGTATGGTTATTTCTTTAGAAGGTTATATTATAGACTCAATATCAGGTGATCCTTGTTCTATTACTTGTTCTAGTTGTTTATTTTGAATAGTCCATTTCAATGGTAATTTTATATCTATCCATAATATCTTTCTTGATTCTATTGTTCTATGAATAGGATTAATGATAAAGAAAAGAGTTGCTCTTTTTTCTTGAGATAATAAATATCAAGGAATAAAAGTTTTCATAGCTTTATAATATATTTTATATTGAATACATAAAGGTTTAGATCCTTCAATCATATTGAATCATTGTGTTTGAATTAGTAAAGATAAAGATTCAATAATATTTTTCTCAAATAAACTTACTGAAAAATTTAGAAAACTATTAAAATAAATAGATCCAGCATGAAGTAAAGTTTGAACTATTCCCAAAATAGAATCTGAAAATTTATAATATCTATTATCTTTTAAGCAAGCTAATATAGTGGTTGAAATACCTGCTCTCATTAAGGGTTGAATAGCTACTTGAACAAGTCCAAAGTGTATAAATTTGAATCATTTATTGATCAAATCTTGTATAGCTTCTTTTGCTAATAATCTTATTTTATGATTTCCTTCTGTAAATTCAAGGGTCACTTCTAAAGTCTTCATTTTGTGCTTGGTAAGAAAATGAAATAAACCAACTTTATAAATTTCTTTAGTGGGAACTTTAGGTATTTTCTAATTTTGAATAGATTGTTCAATATTTTCATATGCCTTTTCAGCCATATTTTGTATTTCTTGTATACTTATAGAATCCATTTCATTTAAAGAGTTTGGTGAAGTAAAAGAGTTAGACGAAGAAGATCCTTTTAAAATATTCTGGTCAACATTTTACAGGCCAAATCATTTTAAGCTTTCTGCTAACACAGGTCAAATCCCTTCAAGCTTTCTGCTAACATAGGTAACTGCCTTTTACATAACTTCATGTCAAATGAGTTTTAAAAAGAAGTTTTAAAAGAATTTTCTTTTTGCAACTGTGAATATCATTCTTATAAAAGTTTTGATCAAGTAGAAAAATAAATTAAATATTTGAAAAGATATATATTTACTTTTAAATAATTTTAATTTATGACCTATTGAGACTTTCTTTAAAGTCATATTTATAATTTTAGATAAACAAAGAGTTTTAACCCATTGATATGATTAAATTTTACCCAGCCATCTCTTGAAACCAAAATCAAAAAGTTTTATAGAATTTTTTAATGAACTGATTCCATTACCATTAACGGTTGAAATGCTGAGATAACAAGTAAATGACCAAATTAGGCTGAATGTATAAAGCAATGTTTTAAGAAATATCTTGCATTAACTGAAACGAGAAAATTTATCAAATATTCATTTGAAAAATAAATATAAGAAAGCTAAAAAGGTTAAATTTTAAATTAAGTAATATATTTTAGAAAAAATTAATATTTTATAAATTAAATAATAATAATAATAATTTAGAAAAATAAATTTCTAATAAACAGAAAAACACTCTTAAAAAATGCTTACGGTTTACTTATAAAAGGGATCATAAGCCCTTTCGATGAGCTCCACAAAACATAGTTTTTTTTTTATATGATTTATTTTAAATAAACAAGCTGCCGGCCTTAAATAAGCCAGCGTTATTAGTATTATTATTAAATAAACACGTGTCGTCCAAGAACGACTGCTTCACCGAAGATTCCGTGCCCGTTTCGCTTAGCCTCGTCCCTCCCTCTCCATCCACGTTTCTCGCCCACGCTGCGCGTCCGGCGCTTTACCTTATCCTCTTGCGTTGAAAGCAGCAAGTTCTTTTCGCGTAGCATGCGCGTAGCAGCACTGGGCCCCCTGGAATGGAATCCATTCCTTGCTTTCTAAGTAAAAGCGGGTTGGAACAAGTTCTTCCTTTGCGGGATCGCCTACTTGACACTCCGACGAGTGCGGATCTCGATACACGGGCAACAAGGCAATGCTAAGTAAGTCAATATCCCAGATAAATGTCCAAAGATTGATCAATTCCTGGCGTTTCATCCGTCACTCGTTATTCCCTGCTAAACCCCACCTTTAAGTGTTCCATTTCGACCTTGAGGCATCGATCAGGGGGACACGTGATCACGTAAGCTTAGTTTTACTTCGAATTGCATACATCTGCCATGCGCGGCAGTTCGTTGGTACTAAATCTATGTTGTTACTCGTGCCAGCTGTAAATAATTTAGCCACTGCATGTGTATCATCTGTCGTATTCCTCGGAGCATAAAAGCATCTGGGGTCGGTACGGGAATATCGCATTGGAGCCGTCCGATCCCATCTCTAGAAAAGAGCGCGAAGACCGCGAAACTATAAATATCGGAGCAGGAAGTCCAAAAGCGAAGGTGATCGGATTACGCGGTTTTGTTTTCATCTTCCTCCGCTCTTGTCATCAAAGGTTCTTTTCCCGAAATTATGTTTCGATTTCTGAAAGTAGCTTGCTTGCATCTGCTTGTTTCTTTGGATTCTGTTTTGATCTTAAGTTTGAGGTTGTTTCTATGGTTCTCCACTTCGGATCGGGGGTACTCATTGCAGAGTTCCATGTGTGGGTCCGCTGTGATGTTTGCATGGAATCCAATCCCTCCACCGCGTCCATCTGCTCGCGTTCTCCTGGTCTCTTCCCCCCCCCCCAAAACAACAAGAAAATTATTCTCGATGATCTGGAAATTCGGGTTGGCTATCCACTGATTGTGACGAATGGGAAGCGTTGGACAGGTCCGATCTCAGCATCGCGGTGGGCCCCACACAGTGCATGCATTGGGAATTGTGGGGGATCTTGTTTTAATGGCCATTGTTAGATGATGCATTTGCTTTTGGGTTTGCCATGGAGATCTCCCTGATTGGCAGGGAGTTGTTTTGTTGGGGCAGGGCTGGGGGAATAGATTTAACGAGTCAATGGTCTGAATCACTGAAGCATCAATCCGCTTGTCAGAATTGAAAAACTATCCACTCTTTTAACTCTTAAGCCTTAGGTGAAGGGTCCTATATTGATCTTTTTTGGAAAGGGAATATTATTGAGATCTCGCAATAGCCCAATTCACCATGGTGTCGAAATGTTAATTAGCATAGAAAATGGGGAAAATTTTTTGGTTGTCATCTTACCATCTTCCTCTTTATTTGGTTCCAAGCTGGAATCTATATTTTGCCCAATTGCTCAGATTGGGTAGGTTCTGTCACTCTTTGCTCTAGTTGTACCAGTTTGCGTTTTGTTGGTTGATTGTGGCTGAACTAAATGCCTTACATTCAACTAACGTCTGCATCCCAACAAACATCTGTGCTGAAGTAATTCACTTACAACAAAATCAGAAGCTGAGATTCCAGGTTGATTTGTAAGTGTAGTTGATGCATCTTTAGAATCCCAATTGGTTATTCTGCATCATTGGTTTCTATGGTGTAACTATTGCATTAGAATTTTACATGCTAAATTGTCGCCCAATGTCATTTGCATCTTAACCAATGCAAACCACATTTAACTGGATTTTGTGGTACTTTGGTCATGTACTTGTGGGGTGGAATGATAAAGGAAAGCAAGCACTGAATTGTGGTACTTTGGTCAGGTACTTGAGGGGTGGAATGATAAAGGAAAGCAAGCAAAGAATTCTTTTTACACTTGTTCTACACATAGTTTCTTTGCCTTTTATGCTTTTCTACCCGCAGTTATGTTCACTACATTTTCAGGTCACGCTTTCGGCTTCTGTGGATGTTGATTTTGGCAGGAAATAACCCTTATGCCATCTGTGTCAGGACTTACAAATGAGCCATAGAATTTACACACCATCCAATTTCCCTTTCATTGAATAAATTTGTGCATGAAAATATTGCGGGGTGTTTCACTCCCATCTAGGTTTGCCGCTTAAATCAGGTTTTTTTTTGTTTTGTGCCTGGGAAGGTTTTTCCATATCAGTGTTCAGTTCTTTGTGGAGTATGGGTAAAGATAAGGACAAGCAACATGAAGGTGACAAGGATAAAGGATTTCTTTCACAACTTGCCCACGGAGTTGCTGGACATCATTCTGGATACCCACCACATGGCTACCCCCCACAGGGATATCCCCCACAAAATTACCCTGGACAGCCCCCACAAGGTTACCCTCCATCTGGATACCCCCCACAAGGTTACCCTCCATCTGGATATCCCCCGCAAGGATACCCTCCGGCTGGATACCCAGGTGGTGGTCCATCTGCTCCACATCATGGTATGGTTTCTTATTATCTGAATGATAAAATTTTCTAATGTTGTTCATCTTGTCAGCATTTCTTAAGATGATAATTTCAATGCAATGTATTATAAATTTTTATGAAAATAATTAAAAAATACTATGGCACACATGGTATTTTGATGGTAGCTTGGGTGAATAGTTCTATCATTTTTGCACTCTTGTGGTGTTTCTCCTAGTGTTTCCCATTGGTGGTAGACGTAGGCCACCTAGGTTGAACATATGGATGGTGGGCTTAGAATGTTATGTCTAATCAAACTTGTAGGTGGAAATGATTATAACTAGAATTTCCCTAGTCCAAGTGCCACTCTGTTCTGGACTCAGCAAATTCAAATGAAATTGAGTATCATTTCCTGGCTGTTGAAAAAAAAAAAGAAAAGAAACTGGTGTTAATTTGTGGAAAGAGTAGCCAGAAAATGATGACTTGGTTGCTCCTGTCTTCAGTTACCGTCACCAGCTGGAAAGTGATCCATGGTTGTTTGCTTGCAAGCAGGCTCAAAGTTCGTCATTTAATGAATTATTTCTGTCATGTATGCAGTCATCCTTATGAGTGGAATCTGTCTGCTTCTTTACTCTGTTTATATGCCAGATGAGCTAACATACTCTTCTGTGCTTGGATAACTACCAATCTGAACTGCCTGTCTTGTGAATTTTCTATCTGCTAAAAGGCAGAGACAACCAAATCACAGCATCCATGTACTTTAGTCTCCAGATGTTAGTTGTGTTCTTCTCAGTATGAAGAACTGTAATGTTGCTTGGAGGTATACGCATCACCATAGAGAAATCAATGCTAATGTACCTCTTTCTTAGTTAAACTAGATGCTTACAATCCCACTTACCAGAACATGTAGGCATGGTTCAAGTTATTGTGTATTGAAGGAAAGGAAACTGTAATGATTACTCAAGCATGATCTCCCAAGAATTTTGTGCACACATCATTTCTGATGTTTCTACTTTGGTGTTTCATAAGTGTCCCTCATCAAAATAGGATTATGATGGCTTCCAAAAAGGAACTAGGAAGGAAGAGACATTATTGTGAAGTGAAATGGTTGGTTGAGGTTCCTTAAATTGCACTGGCAAATGGCTATTATTATTTCCTTCTGACAAAAACAATAGATCTTCACATTTCCCATTGCCCCAAAGCAAAATAAACTGTTTACAAAAGAAATGACAGTATGCATTAAGAATTTATTCTGACGAGGTGAAGTGTTTCTTTTTCAGTTCTTGTGTGCATACAGACCCCTACAATGCATGTTTTGTGTTCCTAGTATGGCACCATGTTGTCACGTCCAAAGTCATTCTTTTGCATTTTATGCAAAATGCAACTGATATTAATCAAAGTCCAAAATGCTGAAAAAGCATCCAGCTATCATGCAGTTTTGATTTTACCAACTCAATCTAGACGCTGAATGGATGGTCAATGGTCATTGTGCAATGGGTTCTGGTCTCTGAATTCCATCCATGCTGTTTGTGATATGCTGCTGTAGGTTGCTACACTTGGGAGTTTGAGATGGTTGCAACTCTTATCATGGAGCTGAACTTGTTTACTGTGAATTAGAAAAGCCAAGCTTGAATAGGATTCACCTTCTGATTCTGTTATGTCTGGAAATCTTACCTGCAGGACATGGAGGTGTCGGAGCAATGCTGGCTGGGGGAGCTGCCGCCGCCGCCGCCGCCTATGGTGCCCATCATCTCTCCCATGGCAGTCATGGCAGTCATGGATCCTATGGGCACGGGTACCCTATGGGTCATGGCGGAAAGTTCAAGCACCATGGAGGCAAATTTAAACATGGAAAGTTTGGCAAGCATGGGAAGCAGGGAAAATTTGGAAAGCATGGGATGTTTGGGATGCACGGTGGCAAGTTCAAGAAATGGAAGTAATTTGGGCGGTGGTGCTAACCTCTTCAGACTGGCAGTTGCTTAGTTTCTTTCCTGCTGCTGCTAGCGACTTTGTTATTTGATTCTGGATTTTACTTTCCCTATTTACTTTGCTTTCTATCCATCTTTTGGATGGTTTATGGATATGATTTTTAGATGACTGCTATATGCATGCAAATATGAAGCGGAATAAGCCAGGCTGTGCAAATATTGTTGTGCACATGAAGTGGACGGACTGGAGACAATGTTGCATCGATCTAGCCAAACCAGATTGTCTGATCATAATCCCTGGTCTAATTTGGGGAATTGAGCTAGCTTTTATAGGGAATTTATGTATATAATGTAAGTATTTATCACGTCCTGTGAGTGTTTGAATCGGCGGGCTCGTCTTTGAAAAGTTTTCAAATTTTTGCTTTCGAGTCAAGTGGGTGAGTAATGGGAAAAGGCTTATATGTTATTTTCTGTTTACTGGGATTTGCATTATTTAGGCAATTATCGTATTTATGTAGACTACATATCTCTGAAGTCTGAACAGCAAATTATCTGCACTATTCACGAAGAGTGTTGTTTAGGGCCGTGCAAACCTGAGTGGCACTACCCTTAATATGTCAGTGTTAGGGTTTAAATGTTTCAATTTTGGGTTTTTAAATTAGGATTGAACTCAAATCAGATTTTAAAATAGAGTTGGGGTAGGGTTGAGTTTAATCAAAATTGAACCAAATTAACCCTAATTTGCAAGGCGTATAAATATATTTAAAAGAAATATATTAAGCAATTTTAGCTTAGCATAGCTTGAGCTCAAGCTCAAACGCAAAAGCAAATTTAATAAATTAAGTTTGAAATTTAAGCAGAGCTTTAAGTTCAAGCATAAAAAGCATTGTTTCAACAATCGAATTAAAATTAGTGGAGCTAAGAATAGGTGGTTCAACTTTGAAAATTTCTAAGATGAAGATCAATTAAAGCTCAACTTGATTTGGCTCATTGCTGCTCTAAGAATATGCTTGATCCTTAATGGAAAATCAAGTTGATTAGTTTATCGAATAATCCTACATATTGAGTACTTGCATCGAAGAACTTTCAAATAAAAAGGAAATTGATTGAACAAGTATCACTTAGTTTTAGTTCATCATTTATTTAATTTATTACGTTTTAATTTTTTTATGCTTTATTTAAAATAAATTGTTGTCTGCAAAACCGCTGAACTAATTTACATCTAATTTCGGAAAAAGGCCTTCCAAAATTGTGATATGAGCGGATAGGGCGGCTTTGAAGACTCATGAAAGTAGGCTCTGCCCATTTTCTCTGTATGTAAAATTCTTAATGCTAGAATTTGAAGTAGCAGTAGCAGTTAGGAGTTAAAGAGGCATGAACTGAATTACTAGGCTAATAGATCTAACCTCTAAACCAACCCTCTTGTGAAGATAAGAAGAGATATGTCATATGTCATCTTCCATTCTTTTTTGGCCCATTTCGTTTTGGGGCGTTAGATCACCAGATACTGATGATCAGGCAACCTCAGCCATTCGATATTGCGTTTCCACTGTTTGCATGCGTCTTTGAAATAGAGTATTAGTGTCTAAAAATTTGCATTCATACCACCAATCCCTCTGCTGTCAGCATCTTTTGATAAACAACCATTAAATTTTGTTTAGAGACCAAAACGCCCTTACCGATCTGCATACTGCCTACTCGTGATTACACAAAACAAATGCTAAATCTGCCTAATTTACGGTGCCTTCTAGAATTGAAACATTAAAAAACTAAGAAATGTCTCCTAAATCATATTATGTGGTTTTTTGATTCTCTATTTATTTATGTAAACCCACACCGCTCGCTCTCTCGATCGCAATCAACAACGCAAAATCCACACATTCGCGATCACACTCATCAGTGCAAAATCTACTCACCTATCCAAAGAAATTGCAACAACAACAAAAACCCAAAAATAAACACCCACCCACCCCCATCATTTGATTTAGCTCTGTGATACTCTAAATCTAACCTTACACTTAAGTGACCTAGATGAAGTATTTCTAATTTTTTTCATTACTGCAATTCTAATAGATTGTGCAAATCAAACAATTTTTTGCATCATGGAATGTGATTACAATTGGGCAACCTGGGTCTGTTTGCATCACTGAATGTGATTACAATTGGGCAATCTGAGTTTGTAAGGGTATTTTTATCCCCCACTAAAATTAACAATGCTTTTTTAACAGATAATGATGGCAGAGGCATTTTTTAAAACATGGCACAATATTAGGAAACCACACGGGCATCAACTCCTGTTGGACGAAAAGAGGCTCAAAAATTAGGCTGCCTTATGCTCCAACTACTGTTACACGAAAAGAGGCTCAGTGAAAGTCAAAAATTAGGCTGCCTTAGGCTCCAACTACTGTTACACGACAAGAGGCTCAGTGAAAGTCAAAAATTAGGCTGCCTTATGCTCCTAATCATCCGTTTTGCGACCACCAAAAAATAGAATTAAACCACACATACATAGATACATGCAGAAGAAGAAGAAGAAGAGAAAAGAAAAAAAACCAATATTTCAGCATTCAAAAAGAATAAAGCAAGCAAACGCCTTTAATCCCCTCTGGTTTTTGGGAACTTGTTTTTTAAGGTTGCATGCAATCTACAATGGGACCTGTAAACTTCCATGCTTTGTATTGTAGTACGAGAACATTACATGCAAAGTGTTCATACAAGGATTACACGCCACACTCCGCCAAATATGGTAAAATAAGCAATAACGTACAAGGACAACTTTCATCTACTACAAATTTCTGAAGGGACTATCTCCTAGTCTTGAGTTTCAGCCTACGCTCTTCATGGGGCTGCATTATTCATATATTAAACTATTGTGTAGAGGTGTATACAAGACATGGCTAAACATGATGAAGCCAAGAGGTGGGGAAAATACCAAAATTTGGGTTAGAAGATGATCCATATAAGAAAATTTTCCTAACAAGTTGACAAGATCATGGCTGTAAAGGGGGAAAAAAAAACACTGTGAATTATACATGGCTATTTTACAATGTGAGAAGACAAAAAGATATACTTGGGTTGCACCAGAAGAAATGATGTGACTAAATTATGGTCCCAAGCCCCAGCTCATCTTCAATGTCATCACCCTCTTCAAAGAGCTTTAAAAAGCGTGCTTGGTCTTGTTCCCTCTTCTTCCTCAGCCAGTATTTGTAGGCAGCAACCACTGCAGCAATCGTCACAATAGAAACCAGTGCGCTGATGAGGATCACCCAAATCACATGCATTCCCTTATCACCAATCTTATTTTCTGACCTTGAGGCTTTTGCAGAATCTGCCAAAGCACAAAGTAGGGATCATAAACACTATAATAATTCCAGCTAAAATGAAGGATTTAAAAGTGATTTGGGCATACCAAAACATCACTGCTAAAAAAGGATCATATTGCACTCCATCAGCTTGTTGCTTTGTAATTAATTCAGGAACGATAGGTGTAGAGACCAGCATATATACTTGTTTTAGATTAATACTTACACCCATGCTCCAGATTAACGGCAGAATCGCCAAGGTTTCTTCTAGCTAATTTTGCCAGCCTTACAATCTTATTTTGCTTCATCATACTTAAAAGTCTGTAGATACACTGTAACTACAGATTTATGTTAATCTTTCTGGGTTGTGTTAGCATTCAAAGATGCATGCTTTTTAATTTAAATTAGACAAACAGTGTCCCAAAAACTGTGGAGCCATCATGAGCCTTAAATGTTAAATATGTATGCATATACAATAATAAGCTGCACACATGCAGGCAGGTGAACAAGGGATATCCTTTCTTTACAGTCTTGTTTGGACCAGTGTAGAAGAGGTGCAGTCCTTAAACCCCTTTTGCATCTATTTTACACAATATTCTCAAACCAAATTTAGGTAAACATTACATCCGCATAACTTTTTTTCTATTATTATCCCACTTTTTTCTATTATTATCCCCACTTTTTCACTATTCCTATCTTTTTCATCAATGCCTATAAATATTTTACACATTACCCCTTTCCAATAAATGCCCTATTTTTTCTATACCAATCATCAACTTCTTTTTTCACCCTATCTTCATCATTTTATTTTAATTTTTCTACAATATACCTCTTTTATGTTGCACACTCTATTACACACAATGTTATCAAAACTGGACTGGACTGGTGGTTGAACCAATCAGGTGTCCAGTTCATGGTTCAACCGGCTGGTTCAACCGCATGAACCGTTTTTTTTTTTTTTTTAACAAAAAATTAAAAAAATGATACAACATAATTTTGAAAATTCTAAACCATAGATATTAATATAAATATACTGATCTTTTATTATAATGTTATATTGCTTTAATTCATTATTTTATTCTATTAAAAATATTATAACTAAAAAACTATAGAACCGAACTTGATTGGATCAAACTAGCCGGCTGACCAGTTCACAGCTAAACCAGTCTGATCGGCCAGTCCGGTCCAATTCTGATAACACTGATTACACCTATCCAAACATGCCCCAAGCAAAAATCTTTGATATGTATGCATGCATGCATGTGTGTAATTAGAACCTTTCCATCAAAACCTTAGTAATAAAATTTGCAGTTTATGGCCCACTAAGGATGATTGGATGAATCCAATCTGACCACCATGCTATGCACTATCCATTTAGCTAAAAAAGTTGAAAGTTAAAACCATTTTAATTCGAAATGAATAACATCATATGACAAAAAAAATACTTAAATCAAACTACCCAATTGTTGAAATGTAAAAAAATAAAAATAAAAATAAAAAATTTATATAATTATGCATCAATGTGAGAGAGATTTTTAGATGTATGGATGTTTGCTTACATATTCACAGGTCCCATAGGCAAGGATGAAATATCAAACGGTATATATTTACTCTCAAGTGATTCTAATTGTGGTTCAACTAAGTTTTTTTATCAAGATAATCTTTAGGATCCTAGGTAAATAAGTAGTCCTAAGTATTATAGTCAGATTTGATTTCATCCAATCATCCATAGTAGGCCTAAAACGAAATGTTCTACTAAAATGTTGGTGGACAGGCTCTTGACTTCATCCAATCATACACGTGATTCAAAAACAAGTGAGTTGATTATTGGATGTAAAGGGAATGAGAAAAAATGCATAATGCCGTTCGTGTCATCCATTTAGATTATTTGGATGTGAATATTTAAGATAGATATCATATATAATATCAAAAAATCACATTGATATTTTTTGAAGGGTCAAATAACAATCAAAAAGAAAAAAGAAGATAATGCAGAACATTCAAGTGCATCCATTCATTTTGGAACCCTCTGACAATAAAAAAATCTTGTTCCTTGTTTCTTCTCTTTCCTTCTATTTATCGCAGTTTCTTATCGATCCTTTTCCAGTAGACAAACCATCCAATTATCACGTTTAGCTTATTAGCCCAATCTAAACCAAACAAGTGCTTCAACAATCATTTGCTCAATGTGACTGGGTTTTAGGAAGTGCTTAAACATGCTATATTTTTTCCCCAATTCTTCAGGCCTAAATACGAAGCCTCCAGGAAATTGGGGTAAAGTTAAGTCCATTCGTCCTTCCTCGACCCCACATTGGCAGACGCCTCATACACTAGGTATGCCATTTTTCTTCTAGCCTACATACAACTAGGATATACCAAGAAAGTCTACAGCACATAAGAGCACAATCAAAAGGTCCACAGCACATAAGAGGAGGATTAAATAAGAGATCACTATGTCCTGAATACAATTTAATTAAACGGTCCACAGCACATAAGATAGGGATTAACGAAAGGTCACTATATCAAAATACAAGGTGATAAATAAGTGATTTTTATTGCTAATCAATGGTGATGATGAAAAATTGCCAGTTAAAAAGGTAAAAATAGCTAGAAAATGCCAGCTAATGATAATTGCAATAAATTGCATATTGATTGATAAATCAAGGATTTTTCTATTCTTCCAAGTCTCATTATATATCAGTGATTAGCAGACAAAAAATACTGATAAATTGTCACACACTTCCTTTTACAGGAACTTGAATGTTCAAACTTCAAACAGTTTACCCATTTTTCACCATGTTCTGTCCCACCAAAGATTTGTCACTGAAAAGTCGCATTTCCATAAAGAAACCAAGAGGAGAAAGGTGGGCCTTATGGCCTTTCAAACCAAGGTTATATTTCTTTAAATGAAACCACTCCTTCCTTTTGTTTCTTTTTTTCTTAATGAAGTTTCTAGAGCAGATCAGGATTCTTGTAAGATGATCCAGAGATTAAGGGTATAACCAATTGTGGAGCTTCTAACAAACTGTGAACCCATTCTTTTCGTTTCTTTTCTACTCAATGATGTTTGCAAGATGATCCACCAAATAAGAAATCATGACTAAATCAAAAAAAGGAGAGCATTCAGTCAATTGTGGAACTTTCAATAAACATTCAGCTCTGACACATTTTAGATGATAAAAATGGTAAGAATGCATTATATTTAATCTAAATCTACAAAACAAGTCATATGCTGTCCCCCCAATCAAAAACATTTAGAGCATACAGTCAATTTAGGCAATTTCACCAGATCATTTCATGGATCTAATCCAAATTGGTCAATCTGTAGGAGAAATTGGAATGGCATCTCTTAAATTTAAGAATGATCTACAAAATGGGACACAATTTGCCACCCCGTCTGATTGCAATATTTGATCAATTTATGTCCAATTAGACAATTTGTGAATTTCACAAAATTGGATGATCATATCTAAATTTCTAAAATCCATGGCTGGCATGACAAGTGAAACATAATTTAGAGTAAACACGCAGAATGTGGGTCTTAGATTGATCAAATTTTAAGTTTGAATGTTAAAAAATTTAGGATTTTCAATAAATTAGCAATCAAGCCCAGACTAGTCTCAGATTGATCAAATCCCCTATATAGTATGTAGCAGGTGGTAGTAGGTATTAGTGTTATCAGAACTGGACCAGTGGTTGAACCGGTCAGGCGTTCGGTTCACGATCCAACCGGTTCAACTGGACGAACCTTTTAAAAAAATAATAATAATAACACAACGTAATTTTGAAAATCTAAACTATAGATATTAATATAAATATATAGATATTTTGTTATAATATTATATTACTTTAATTTATTCTTTTATTCCATTAAAAATATTAAAATTAAAAAAATCTAGATCAGACTGGTCAACTGACCGATTTGTGGTCCGACCGGTTCAACCAGTTGGTCCAATCTGATTCTAATAACACTAGTAGATATTGATATGCATTACTTGATTATAGTCCCTTTCATGATTTATAAAGCAATCTCCTATTTACTATGGCATAGCATTTGTGTATATCTTTATTCTCCGGTAAAATTTATGATGTATTTGTAATAATTTTTTATCTTGATGTAAATTTATATTTATATCTATCATTTGTAATTTCAGGTTTCATTAAGAAATTCTTTGGTTCAACATTTTTTGCAATTTCTCTAATGCAAAATTAAATTAGAGGATGTTGACAATGTATCCCCATGATAAAGATGACACATCTCTCCATAGAGTAGCATTAAATTAGGGGATATTGGCAATATATCTCCATGATAAAGGTGATACATCTCTCCATAGGGTAGCAATAAATTTATCTTTATTGATATAGTAAACACTGAGATTAACAGAAGAGAGAAGTGACTGCAATATGTGCATCCACCAAGTAGCCCACCAGCACAACAAATGTTTCATCATCATCATCATCCTCTTATGGTTCTCCCAACAATTCCTAGATGGAAGTTACTAATAGAGTTGCAAACACCTATAATCAGTTGCTGGCTGATATCAGCTTTCTCCATTTACCCTGGGTATGGAATTGGCCATGGTAAACTCAAATAACTTGCACATGCAAGAAACGGGGAACATGAATGCTTTACAGAGCCAAGAAAAATACGTGAATAAAAAATTGTTTTGCCCTGTGGTCATAAGTCTGCCACTAATGGCTTTCTATCATCCATAGGAGATGGAACTGTATTAATTACAACTAGGAATTTAGAATGACAGAAGCCACTAACGAAGACAGAAAGAACGAAAAATATGTAGAAGCACTCACCAGCCACACATCGAGTACATAAAAGGGTAGCATTGAATTCTTTATGCTTGGAATGTAAATATTTTCCATCTGGAGCAGTAAAATCATCAGGACAAAGCTCCCATTCCTCAAATACATCATCTGATTTTATACTGTCCTTCTCATACAGCCCACATCGCTTGCATTTCTGATCTGGAAGCTCTGTCAGTGGCTGCAAATACAGATAATGCATTTCAATATTAATGTGGGATGGCAGTTGTAATCTGTGGAGTTTTTGGAGATTGAAGAATAAGCTATGGGAAGAAAGAGATATGTGAAAAAACTTCCATGTGGGGGTGGTTGGAATATAAATTTCAAAGACACAATTATATCATCATTGAGAACTTATAAGTAAATGATCATCCAGCCCATGCAGAAACTATTGTTCTACAATTCATCCATAATTGCTTTATCATGCAACAAACAAATTTATAAAGACCAAACTCATCTGAAATAAAACTTGAACTAAATCATTGATAATCACTTTAAAGTTTCCTAAAAGAGCACAAACCTGCCAAGATTCTGCACCCTTGAAAGTATATAAAACGTGTGTTTTCTTTACATCTGGTAAGACTACCTTATTCTCCCCTTTACAAAGAAAATATACTGTTGGTTCACTAGTCAGCCATTCATGAGTTTTGAAAAGGTAAAGTGAATCAAGTGTTACAGTCTTTGATGACAAGGTTCCTGCAAAACAGACAATGCCGTTAGTAATAGAAGACAAAAAGATGCCCCAAACTACATCATATAACCACCAACCTTCCAATAACCAGTCATCAAATCATTCAGGACATAACACTAACACTGTCTTTCCTTTTTTCTCCGTGTGTGTATGCTTGTTTACAGCATCTTAGTCCAAATCAAACATGCAGATACTTCTTCTAATGTAAATTTAAGCATAAAAGCACAATTAATTGAATATGAAATTTCAAAAAACAAAATATACATAATGGAGTGTAGGATTGAGTCTCGCAAATAAATTAATCCAAATAGGATTGAAAAAAGGAAAATTTTGAAAACCAAAATTTGAACTGGAATACATAAACTGCCTTTCCAACTTCTTGAATTCACACAGCCACACTACCGGCATCCATTTATTCTCACAAAGATTGATAGATAAATAAGTAATGCATCACAAATTCTTAAATATCCAAATAAATAATCCAGAGGTGGCACTCAATAAAATCGATAGAACTCTTAAATGATCCAGACCTGCAGCCAAACCCTGAAATTTTCCAATCTAGAAGATCCAATCAACTTAAAATGAGTCCATTTTCAGCTAAATTCGGACTATTGCTTTGTGTCTCTTAAACTAGCTGCCTGCGAGCTGTGAACCCTATCAAATCAATCATCATATTGGCTCCCGACTGTTTGATGGACTGCATCATCCAACCAGGAGCAATTCAATCTTCCGAAATACCCTTTTACACCGCACATAGTCCTCTTCTACAAAGCAATTCAAACCCGGAACCATATGCAGGAAAAAGGAAAAGTGTATAAAAAATTCACCTGGAAGAAAGCTTAACCAGATTGAGCCAAAGATGAATCGAACGAGAACCGAAATTCGCGGCCAGTGTCGGATCATCGTAGAACTCGCTTTTGCCAGCAAAGATCTGATGCTAGCCTCTCTCGATCTGGAATCTCGACCGACCCAAAGAAGATTTGAAAAGCAAAACAGAGAGCGAGAATAATTTCGAATCTGATTCCGTTTCTGATTTTATCCCTTTTTCTTCGCGACAGGGGTTTGGTACGTTTGCTTTTGCTTCTGCGGGTGGAAGAAGAAAATTTGAGGAACCGTTTCGAGGGATTCTGCGATTTCGTTGGCGGGCAGCGTACGCTCCACCGGCACGTCGATTGTACCTCCGCGCGTGCAGGATCTCCGAACCAGCTCCGGCTCTCAAACTTGTGCAAGCAAATGCGCACGGAGTCGAAAATGCGCCCACGATTCTCGGCAATGAGGAAAATATGTATTAAAAAAATATATGAAAAGGTGTGAGAAAAGGGGAAAGTATAATATCAGCCGACAAGATATAATAATTAAAAATAAAATAAATAATTTTTGTATAAAGATATAACAAAATATATATAATAGTAAGAAAAGAAGGTTATTAAGTGGTCGAGATATATTAAAATATATGAAAAAAATGAAAAAAAATTATCATTCTCAAATATAACCTGGTAAAATTTTGGAAGGATTTTTTATCCTATTGTGAAATTTATTAGCTTGGATTAGACAATGAAAATATTGGGTAAGCAGAATGGTAACTTGATTTGATTTCAAATATTTCTTAATTACTTAGGCTTTGTTTGAATAAAGTGTATTATGATCAAGGATAGTGTATTAGAAAAGTAGAATAAGATGACATCATTGGATTTTTAATAAAAATAGCAGAAAAATTAAAAATACAAGCCATAATAATAATAATAAAAAGAATAACTTTAACCATTAAAGCATCACATCAGTCACGTGATGAGGTGAACAGAGATTAGTGTCTTAATAATGCATGTGAACAAAGCCCAGCATGCATTTTGTCATTTCTTGTATTTTAGTATTGAAAATAAATCTTTAATGCTTTTATGTTGTAGTTAACACAAAATATTTATTAATAATATATTTAAAATAAAAAAATTGTTATAATCAGATTTTTTAACACGATTTTTCCACTTCACTCGGCAACCCAAATTTAACTTTAACCTAAACCAAATTTCTCAGGGCTAGGCTAGAAATATAGGTTGAGGTTTTAAAAATAAGATGAGAGTCAAGGTTGGGTTTGAAATTGTTACAAATTTTGTTAGAATTAGGCTGATCACAGCCTAAGTCAGCTTACACCCGTGCATGCAGCGTTACACATGGTTGTTGGTGCAGCATTTTGTACCATGGAAGGACCAGATCGGAGCAGGAGGACACATCTCGGTCATATACGTACGATCCCATGGAATCTGAAATAGATGACCAATCAAGATTTAAAGCTCCGCGTGCAGTTAAAAGCTGGTTACACGCTACACAGGCAAGACGGCAAAGTTGCCATGAGCAAGAAAAGGCTACTGCTGAGGCAGGGCTGAAGCGGTTGAACGCGGGCACGATGCGAAACAGGAATAAGGTTACGTAGTCCAGAGGGTAAGGGATTGTTTGTGTTGGGACTTTCTGAATTTTATTTTTTCCAAAATTATAATATATGCATAATTAGTTTGATTTAAAACATTAAACAATGAATGTGGAGTGGTAAAAGCCATTGATTTTCTAAGAAAGGTTATTATATCCTAAAATTTGTATGTTTTTGTACAACAAGGTGGGTTGATTATTTTAAATTATCTATTACAACAATAGTATTATAGCAGTTGGGTTTGTTTTAACCTAAGAATGTTGCACAAAAATTATTTATTTTTTCTTATTTTAAGATTGCTAATTTTTAATCCCAAAGATGTTAGAAAGTTGAATATTTCTATAAAGGGAATTCGATAATCTAGAAGATTATTGAATTTTAGTTTGTGATGGAACTGTGGGATTTCTGTCTCATGGGGATGCATGAGATTTATAGAATAGACCGTGTTTCACAATGGAATGTACCATGGTGCGTGGGACCCACATCGTGTGGCATTGGAAGATGAGAGATAATAACTTGATTGAATAATGCGAAAGCGAGCTGGAATGCGTGTATAGAAAATTCACCGCATCAGATCAAAAAAAAAAAAAAAAAAAATCCCCACGAAACCCTGTTCACGAATGTATGGCTGGGATTTTAATAGCACCCAAACAAAGTAATTTGGATGAGTGAATGCTGCGTGTTTGGGCACATGGGTCCCGCTCATGGCAGCGGTAAGCTATGGAATTGGAATCCCGACGGAGAAGGGCCGTTCCGAGATACGCATGATATACTAAAGCAGTAACATTTTATTCAAGAAAAATTCGTTTGACCATGTATTGAATACATGTGTTGACTTTAAAGGTTTTGTTTTGATATTTAATAAAACTTGTTATAACTTAAACTAAGCTAATAATATTTTTGCTAAAGATTTTGGGTTTCGGATAAAACTTTAGAATATTTGAAATAGTTACTGTTTGAAATGAAGTGTGGAGCTACATAAAAAAGTGCGACAGTAATTTTTTGGGTGTGTAGGAAAATTAGCTTTAGATAGAGCGTTATCTTCACGAATGCTACAGCAGTCTTCCGCAGTGTCTACCATAATAATTTTCGGAAAAATAAATATTCTGAAAATTAGCTTTGGGCGGAGCATTGTTTTGACAAGTGCTATGGTAATTGCTACCATAATTTTTTTGGTGGACAGACAGTCCAAAAATTAACTTCGGGCGGAGTGTTGTTTTCAACAAGTGCTGCAATGAATGCTATGGTAACACTACAATAATAACTTTCAAAAGAACTCACTGTTGTAATTTCAAGTGAAGCTACAACTGTTATATTCAAACATTCTTCTTCCAAATGGTTTCAAGGGTCTTCCAAGTGTACAAATAAAAATCTTTTGAAGAGATATATGATATTTGAATGTTACAAGTGCTAAATAAGAATCAAACAACAAGTAACCTGCTCAAATTCCTAGACATATTCACTCTAAAGTATTGCTAAGATCAAAGAGCTTCGAGGCAACATTAATACCAGTTCAAAAGAGTTTGAATTTACTATAAAGTAACTGTTATTTTATCATTTGTATTTGTGTCTTAACGTATATACTCATTAGCCTAAATTATAGGCATTCCATTGTACACATTTATATTTGTAAGAGTTCCTAGTTACCTCTAAAAACCAGGGAGAGTTGTTGGTTAGCTATTGAGAAACAAGATTTTATTAGTTATTGGCGAGCTCGTAAAAACTAGCAATTGTATAATTTCTTATGAGCTATTGAAAAAACTACTGTAGGAGTTTTTTGTCAGCTTGTAAAACTAAGAGAGGCTTATTTATATAAGTTATAGAAACCTTAGGAAGTGGAGTAAGTGTCAAAGGAGAGAGGGTTCGAACCACTATAATCTTTCTGTCTTTATTATTGTGTACTTGTGTGTTTTCATTGTCTTTTATTTTTCTACACTTGCACAACTATTTATTTTTCACATGCCATTCGGATTCCATTTTTGCCACATAGCTCTGCAATTTTAGGGGTCTGCGGACCAATATGTTAGATTATACACATGCTAAAAATTATGCATGCATGCATTAGATTATGCATGTTTAAAATGACGCATATAATTGGAAATTATGTGTTTTTTTTTTCATCATATAAGATCCATGTGCTTTGAAGCCTTTTTAATGTTTGCAAAAGGAGAGATTTTTTCAACCTTACAAGTTCAGAAGCCTACATTGTAAACACCATAAAAGTTAGTTTATGAACTCATGAAACCAATAAGTTGTATTTAAAATTTGTATTAATGGAACCTAAGACAAAAAAGTCTCTTATGGGGTGGTGTAGGAACTTATATGCATCGAACAACTATAAAAATATTTGTTTACTTTTGAATTTAACTTCATTTGTCTCCATACATTTTACATTTGACCAAAAAGTTTTCAAACTTAATTCAACCCTCTTGAGTTACCATCTCAATAGACCAATATTTTGTATTAATTACAAAAGTGGTCAAAGATGTTGTAAACCATGTAATAAATTGATTTAGGGTATAAACAAAATGAAGCATTGTAATTTATATTAGTTAGATGGTAACCTAATACACCACTCCTCATTGACACCTTCTATCATTAAGTAGTATGTTCTATTTACCACAATAAAAATTTAAGTGGGTCTTGGATTATGTATTTGAATGAGTAAATGGATAAGTCTTATTCTTAATATGACTAATATACGCAAAATGATTCCCTCTTTATATATCTAATTCTTAAGTATCTAGATATTCCAAAGGATAGAAGACTTTGGTAGCAAACCCATAGAGTGAGAGAATGACTTATAAAGTGAATTAATTAGATATTGAGAATCTTGCATTTTTTGCATAATAAGATATGTTGATTGTCTTCGATTATCTATGTGATAATTTCAACAATAGTGCTTATGATTATTTATTTAATAATAATATTTAAAATCACTTTAATTCAAATTTTGTATGGACCAACAAGGGTGTTTTGGTAATGATGAAAAGATATAGTAAAAAAAAAGAATATAAAAAGGCAAGGGGAAAAGTGAGAGATATTGCCCGATATAATAGAAAATAATTATTAAAAATAAAATAAGTATTTTTTTATACAATAGATGAAAAATGATGAATAAAATGTAAACACTGCTAAGGAAAAGTAGAGCTTTTAGTTAATTAAGATGTCAAGTTAC
>JAYJMB010073128.1:36264-68402 GCA_036873735.1 Pouteria campechiana | reverse complement strand
TGACAATAAATGATAATAAAGAGGGGGGGGGGGGGGAGGGGAAGGGGTGAATTGAGCCTTTAAAAAATTTATCCAAGTTCAAAAGGTAGTGCTGAAATAAAATGGAAAAGATCACACAACACATTAAGATAATGATTTTTATAATGGTTCGATCCTTAACCTAGTACCTATTTCACTTCTCTGAGTTAGCCTCGCTTACTAGGCTCAGGTTTCACTAACACTTGTTGGTGTTTAAGCTCACCAACAACTTATATACATTGGTTTTCAAAGCTCACTAACAACTTATGTAAGTTGCTTTTCAAAGGTCACTAACAACTTATGTAAGTTGCTTTTCAAAGGTCACTAACAACTTATATGAGAAAATAATAAATAAGTATGTACAAAAATGAATGCCTTTTGATAGGCAAAATGTATAAAGTGTAGTGATAAAAACATAATGAATATGATAATAAATGATAATAAAGATTAGACTCCAAGTGTTGTTAAATTATTAGCTTTAAACATTTGTTGGAATGTGGCGTAATGGCGATAATCTCATGAAGTTAAATCTGAGAGTTTTTTTGTAAATGCTTGAGTGAACGTTTTCTTATCTCTCTTATTCTCAGATCTATGTTTTCCAAATGTTTGAATATTCTTTTTATAAGTTGTGAAAGATGTAGAGTCCCATTGTATGGCTTAACCTAAAAGGGGAGGGGTGAATTGGGTTATGAAAATTCATTGCTTAACCTCTATTAAACCATTTTTCTCTTTTTGTGCTTATGTGTGGTGAGTTGTAAAATAAATAATAAAGCAATAACATGCATGAAGGATTAAGCTAATCATAGACTCACAAACAATATAATTTTTATAGTGGTTCGAGAACCCCTTTCTTACATCTACTCTTCCAAGAGCAACACTCATTATGCCTTGGGTTCCACTATATTTCAGTACTCTTCTAGATTTCAACTTTAGGGGGGTAAAAACATAATGTTCCCAACACTCTTCTGGATTTTAGCTCTAGTGGGCATAAACAAAGTGTTCTCAATACTTTTCTAGTTTTCACAAGCTCATGAGAAAACTCATTGGTTTCTAAGATCACCAGCAACTTGATGGTTTCTCAGAGATCACCACCAACTCTCTACTTTTTAGATTAGTCAGAAAACTAATACACTTTTATAAAGTTTTACATTTAAGCATAAGAGAAAGATCTTCCTAAAATATAAAATCAACGAGCATAAAGATTTGCAGATTAAAGCTCTTAAAGGATAAATTATAGTTTAAGCTTTTGGCCATGAGTGAAAGAATTTGCATAAAGTTATGCTCATTTGAAATATCTTCCATCACCACCTTTGAATCATCCAACTCATCTCCTTAAATATTTTTTCAGAAACTTGATCATTGTAGAGGGGAAGGTTGAGATTGATGTAGGAAAGAGAGCAACTTTGAATGTAAAAGACCATTGTGATTTCTACCATTGGGGTGCATGCCTTCTGATTATTCTTGAGCTACCGCAATGTCGTTATTTTATAGAGAAGAAGATGAGTTGTTGTTGAAATGTCTTTTCTTGTTTTAACTTGAGACAACTAGAAAACCTGCAATGTCACTTATTGCCGAAAGTGATGACTGAGATAAATCTATATGCCAAAAGCATATGAGCATAGATGTTATTTTGATGCAAGTCTTATAATTGAATTAAACTTAGATAAGTCATGACCTCTCTCTGTCTGCATTTATCTATCATAATTCTTAAAGGAATTCTCCCATGAACTTTGTCTGTCAGTTGATCCTTCATGAATGTGATTTGTTTATAGTAAGCAACAGATGAGGCAGACGAAGTCAAACTAGTCTACAAACAAATTTAGCTTGTCTTACTCCATTGGATGAAGTAAGGTGTTCTTCTTTTATTCAACATTCGTCTGTAGAAAGCAATAGGTGAACTCCGGTGGTGTACACGAAGTTGAATTGGATTACTTCATCTTGGACAAATTAGGCTTTGCACTTCATCTTTAGATTTGTCTGTAGTAAATTTCGAACAAATGTACTTATGCATTGAAGTCCACTTTGTCTATGCAACTTCATTTGTGCTCACTATGTCGCTTCCACTTCGTCTTTCACTTTGTTTATAGTAAGTTATGCCATAGATGAAGTTGAATTTCTTATTCTGTATTTATCCAAGCAACTAATGGAGTTCATCTTTTACAACTTCTTACTTACTTTATTCTTGATTTGTTTGTCTTCACTGACAAAGTTGCTTCTACTTTTTCTTTTTTCTTTTCCCATTTGTCTGAGTACTTGATGAAATTACTTCTTCTTACTTTACCTCAAACAAACTCTGGCTGATAGATAGTTCACAGTTTAAGCTCTCTTATCATGGCTTCGTCTTCAACTATTTCTATCATTGCATTTGTTTATGAAGTTTTCTCTCTGAGTTTAACAGACAAAGCAACTTCCATTGCTACACATCTCGAAGCCTTGTTTATTTTCTTCTTCTTTCTCCTGAGTGATCTTCCAATTAATTCTTCCGAATGTTGAAGATATTTGATGTGGCTAATTGTAGTTTGGCACTTCAAAATTTTCTACACTTGCTACATTGCTAATTTTCAAATATATATCATTTTAACAAAATATATTTTTCCTTGTGATTTGCACATGTTATGGAGCAAAGATAACATTCATTTTCAGTCAAGCACATAATATGATATCTTAATAAAACACAACACGAATCATATGATTTGGCATATATAATAATCAATATTAAATGCATTAGAAATATCAACATATTAAAGATGATTATATGCCAGTATGGTTTAAACTTTTATGATCATGCATACATTTTAAGCATGTCATCAAATATCAATCAAAAGTCATAATCATGTATTAATAATAGTTTAAGCACTCATATTATTTTATCTTAATATAAATTTTGTTATCATTAAGTATTCATATTATTTCATCTTAATACAAGTTTTGTTATCATCAAAATCATAATAATCCTGATAGAAGAAGCCTTAGCTTTTATGATTATTTTAAGCAGCTTTCCGACAATTTGAAAAAGAGAACTCAAAGCCTTATTGTTATCTTCTTCTTTTGTCCAGCTTCAGTGTTGTTATCTTCTTCTATCCAACTTCAGAACTTCTAAGATAAGTTTTCAGAACTTCTAAGCTCAACTACCTATCAGTTACCATAGTGCATTTAGTGCAAAACTTCTGATATAAGTCTTCAGAACTTTTGAGGAATCGTTTTGGTTTTTGACAATTTTAATGGTCACATTTTTGCTTTTGATAAACTTTTAAAGAGCCTATGAAGCTTGATTTCTATTTCTGATATATTTCTTGAGTATAGGCTTTTTGAAAATGCCTCTAAAGGTTTTCTAAGTTACCTCTGAACAACTTCTTAGGTTTTTTCAAAGTATTCATTTTGCTTTTGATATGCTTCTTGAAACTTGTCATGGATTTTGAATAGAGTGTTACTTTGAACTTGCTTTTGACAGCCTTCTATATTATTTTTGAAGGCTTAAGAATGCTTCTGATGTATTTTTGGAGACATGAGAAATGTTTAAAAATGTTTTTTGAGGTTCACGCCTTATCTCTAAAAGAGATTCTGAATAACTTCTAATGGGGTTTTGAGTTCATAAACTTCTTCTGAACCTATGAGCTTCATTAATATTGATCTTCTGAGACATCATTTCTGAAGTTCTTCTAACAAACTTTCGATTGTAGAAACTATTTCTAAAGTAGAGCATTCTAATTCTGATTGCAAGGAACGTGATTCTGCATTGCTTCTGAGACGTTTCTAAGTAACTTCTTAGCGTATTTAGAAGGTCTTATTGACAAACTTCAAAGTGCAAAAACACTATCCTGTTTTGCTTCTACATTGGTTTTGATTCACTTCTGACTCACTTCTGAGCGTATTTAGAAGTTCTTACTAACGAACTTCTGAGTGTAAAAATATTATTCTTCTCAGGGAATTTTACTTCTGAGGTGATTCTAAGTAGTTTCTAAACTACCTTTGAAGTACAAGATTGACTTGTAGTGGATTCTAAGGATTATGCCTTATCTCTGGAAAGTTTTGAGTTCTCTGAAGGGGTTCTGAAGTATATCTGATTACTTCTAAACACTTTTGAGCTCTACATCTTTTCTCTAAAGGAATTTTGAACTTCACTCCTTGTCTTATGAAATGCTTCTTATCTTTACACCTTGCCTTCTAAAACACTTTTGAGTATTTCTAAATTGCTTCTTAGCAATACAAGTTATCTTTGAAATACTTCTGAGTATTTCTGAAATGCTTCTTAGCCTTATGCATTATTTCTAAAATATTTCTGAGTATAAGATTAGAATTAATACGAAAGTTACTTCTAAGTCGCTTCTGAGGTTTTGAGGAGATTCTGAGTAACTTTTGATGAGGGTTATATTTTTAGAAGTATTTTTGAAACTTGAAATTTCTTCTGATTCTTTCTTTTTGAGCATTCCTTAATTATCTTCTTTTGAAGGCTTAATGTAATAAGCTTTAAACTTGATAAAATTCCTATTAATGCTATATATCACATGTAGTTATTCTCCTTAATAAATTAACATTACATATTTAGAAAGTAGTTAGTTAGTAATTTAATTTTTCACTCATATATTCGTTCATCATTAAAACTTGGCTGCTTAATTACATTCATCATCAAAATCAATCTAAGTAGGAGGATTAGACTCAACAAGACTTTTACCTTTTTCCACCTTTCAAACATTATAGACACCCTTCTGGATTGGTATGCATTTGTCAAAATTCAAAACCACTTTTTGTAATGGTAGTAAGTAAAGTGAAACCAACTAATATCGACTTTTGCATTCTTAGCTTACTAGATAGTTCTCCAAAATGCTTTGTGGCGGATTGTCAACAAAATATCAGATGTGCAAAACTGTAAATGCCATTGCTTGAGTTCATGGTATGATAATCCCTCTTTAAAGAGAAGCCACAAGAGTGATCTACAAATATGCCCTCTTCTTATTGACTTCCGTATTGGTGGCAAGCTACTAAAATGGGAAGGTGGGTGATCTAAGTTGGCAGAGATGCCATGCCTTGGTAATTTGGGTATACATATCAATTTTGAGGTGAGAGATCTTAGGCAAAATAAGAGAATTTGTAGAATAATGTCTTGAGGATGCTGATTTCAATCTTGTCTTTCACTATTTTTGTGCTGGAAGCACTGTGTCAACAATGTCTTTTTCCACTCTACTAACCATCTAATGTAACAAAGAAGCCCATTTTTCAGAGATTTTTTAAGGTGAAATTAGAAGTTCATCCACGTACTTACCCTAAAGTTTAATGTCTTAAATCCACATATCACTAATGTGTTGTTTCCAATAGTAAAATTGTCTACTCTCTTCACCTCATTCCTTACAAAGGTTTATAGAGTTATCTATGAGGACTATAGCACATGGTAAAGCACTACCACGGGCCTATGAAGCAATTTTGCATTACTGGCCTCAAGTGGGTGATGGGGAAACAATAGATGGTTAAATTAAATGTTCGAGGATATGATTCATGATGCTATTTTTTGTCACAAAACAACCCATCATCGTTTTTTTAGTCATAGGCAAAAAATAATGATTGGACCATTATGCTAACATGCACTTGCTGGATGCTTAAAATGAATTGATGATTTTATTAAGGATGGATGCTGGCAATAATATGAGTCAAAATTTTATGATTATCAAACACATATTATCAAGAATCGAGATTTACTAAATTAAAGTCCATGCATGACATTGGATTGTTACTGGAACTCCAAATCTTGCCATATTATTTGGTTGAATATAACTCTAGACATGCTAGACAAAAAAATCTCAATCCTGATTCTACTAAACTAGATTTATGCAATAATGTGACATAACTCTTGATCAAAATCTTCCATGAATAGTGACTTTACATGCATTCATTGTCACCTATAGAGATTTAAATAATGATGAAGTAAGAAAGTAATTCTAGATGCAACTCTACTAAGTAATAAATTAGAAAATTAAGTGACCATCATTATATTAAAATAATGAAAGATTGCACTGAGGAGTCACCACTAACAACATTAAGAGGGAGGTTAGATCCTTTTATTACTTAATCAAGCACTTGCCATAGAAGGACTTTGACTTACAACTGAAGAATGAGAAAATATTCATTATTTCTCATTTCTCATCTAGAGCTTGATACATCATGGATTAGATTATCAGAAGTCCAAGAGATATGGGGCTGGAATTGAAATGTCACTAGATTGAGATGGATTGGACAAGGCAACAATGGAGACTAGCTAGAAGAATTGAATCTCTATAATAGACACCAGAACAACCCTCTTACACCTCACTTTCTCACCATCACTTGCACTACCTGAATGAGGGAAAAGGATCTCTATTTATAGAGATTTCAAGGGATAGAGAGAGAGAGAGATTTGTCCCATAGAGATTGGTTATTTGTGTAGTCTATTGGCATGAAAATGCCAAGTAGGAATTTCCCTTTGAAATTTCCAAAGCCTATGATTTTTTCCCCTTTTCCTAATCATTTGCATACTTGAGAAGTTAATGATAAACTAGAATGACTTTCCCTAGCTATCTTATTGTCATGTGGATGTTTTGAAAATATTAAATGGGTTTAGCTCAATATAATATTTTTAGGTAAAATGGGGTGACTACAAGTGCCCCCCTTTGCCCGAAGTAATTTGATCAGTGAATGACAAAGTGATAGATGCTTCCTCTCCTTTCATCTTTTGCCCCTCTCCTAGCCTCCTTTTTAGCTTCTATTTTTTTTCTTTTTCTTTTTTGTTCACCTAAGGAAATCAATTAAATAGTAGTTTTGACATATTTTAACACGGGTGTTGGGCAAGTAGAGGGCTTGATTGCTACTTCCTCATCATTTTCCACTATAGGTGGCTTTTCTCTCTGCCTCTAATGACTGTGGAAAGTGGTACTTTATTTTTTAGGGAAGAAAATGATAGTAAGGTAAAGGGCAATGATGCAAATGCTCTGTTGGAAGGGTAGGTGCTTAGGGTAGTTTCTGTTTTCTTGGATCCTATTGATTTTGGAATGCTTCCAAACTTTTTGTTAGTAGCTATGGTCATGGTTTGTTGGGATAAACATGTTGTTGTGACCTTTTAGTGTGTTCTTCATGCTTTAGTCATGCATTTTGTAAAATCTTGTAATTGAAGAGCACTCTTTTTGTTGTGTTTTGCTAGAGTTCACATGACATTATAATCTATTAGAGGAAAATTTTCTCCCTTGTTGTTTAAGGATGGTGTTTCTATGTTGTAATATAAATCCAAGTGTGTCTTAGATTGCATAGTTGCATAAGGGAGTAAATACGTCTCATTCCTAGTAGGTCTCTTATATGCAAAAGGCTCTCTTTCTCTATATATTTTCAACAGTTATTTCTAGAGTAACCATTAATTCTTCTCTTTTAGTATTTAGAGAGTGTATACTGTGGGAGACTCTGTTAGCCGCCCCACCGAACAAGAAAGAGGCTTATAAATCAAATCAATCAGATCCTATACTTTTGCATAATAAGGTACGTACTTTATCTTAAATTATCTATGTGATAATTCCAACATTGGTGTAACAAGTATAACAAGAGGAGGAATAAAAATGGAATAACATTAGGAGATATTTGTCATTTTTGGAATGAATTAAACAATTTTTATTTTTTTATTAATTATCCTCAATTGATTACACTTGTTGTATACATCAGAAAAATTATATGTTCACATCCCATACCATAAGTAATCCTAATTACATTTTCACAATGAGAGAAAACCCTTGATTAAAAGAAAAAAAAGTATAATGTATCTTAGAAACCCAAAAATAAAATACACTCTTTCAAAATGAATGTGTGCTATCTTTGGGATCATCGAGTGCATTATGATGACTTGATATTTAGGAGATTGCCTCAAATTAATGGGCAAATAGCATGACATGACTCTATGCTGGGTTGCTAAACACTAGGTCAACCTAATGAATGGGTGTTTTGATCCAATTGATTTGTCCTAGGTGGAATCAAGATCGTGTAATTTCTACTATTTAGACTATAGGAAACCATAGATATAGTAGGTGGTTTATAACCCAATTGGTATATCCCAGGAGGACTCAGAATCAGGTGATCTCTATTGTGTTTAGGCCTAAAAGAGATTAGAAGAAAATAAGTGATCTAGGTTTGGTTTAGCTTTCTCTCATTGTCCATAAGAACCTTAAGAAGAGTGGACTAGGCTAACTGAGTCTAGGTCAGCTTTCTCTTATTGCCCATGAGAAACTTAGGAAGAGTGGGCCAGGTTAACTGAGTTTTGGTTGGCTTTCTCAATTACCTATAAGAAGCTTAGGAAGAGTGGGCCAAGTTGATTAGGTTTTGGTCAACTTTCTTAATTACCCATGAGAAGCTTAGGAAAAGTTGGCCAGGTTGACTGAATTTAGCTAATTTGATGAGTGATTTTTGCTATAGTTTGGCTCGGTGAATCATGACTAAGTGACTTGATGAGTCATTGACTTAGTGACTCGGTCCTAGACTTAAACTTTTAAATGAGTTGGTGAGTAGTGTTTGCTAAGGTTTGACTCGGTGAGTCATGACTCAGTAACTTAATCCTAGACTTAGGCTTTTGATCAAGTTGGTAGAAGTGGTGTTTGCCAAGGTTTGACCCGGTGAGTCTTGACTCAGTGAGTCATGACTTGGCGACTTGATCCTAAACTTAGGCTTTTGGAGGAGTTGATGAGTGGTGTTTTCCAATATCTCATGGAAAATTGAAAGTGAGCGATCTTTGCTATTTATACTGCGAGAGATTGAAGATCTAGGTTGCATGAATTAAGTCTGATTACACATTAAGTTAATTAAGCCTAATCATGGTTAATATTAATAGTAGTGATTAATGCTAAATGATATTTCTTAATTGATTTAAGATAATTTCATTAGTTCTTTGATTTATGGGGCATTTACAAGGTAACTCTACCATTGAAGGAGTTTAATTAGTGTTTAATTAGAGTTTAATGTATTTTAAATGTCTAATCCAATATTATCCTGTTGTTCACTCATCATATGAGACCCACCATTATCACAGTCTGGGTGGGACTCATGTGTGTACCATGGTGGAGCCATGGTAGAGTGCTTTTAGGTACTAGAGAAATTACCAGTGGTCAAAGGCCATTGGTGTCAAGGGAGGCACTTGCCTCTTGAAGACTCCTCCAAGCTCCTTCTCCAAAATCTCTCTTTCTCAAGGCCAAGACAGGGGGTATTTATAGTTTTTTTTAGCCTTTGGGGGTAATTTGGAAATTTTAGAAAATTGCCTTGGTTGCACCTATAGGGGCATTTTGGGCATTTTTAAAAAATATGCCTTGATTGTACCTATGAGGCATTTTGAAAAATTGGAGCCTGACTCCCACACCTTTGGAGGAGCTTGACTCCCACGCCTTAGAGGAAGCTTGACTCTCATACATTAGAAGTAGTTTGACTCTCACACCTTGGGAGGTGCTTGACTCCCATGCCTTGGAAGGACCATGACTCCTATGCCTTAGGAGAACCTTGACTCCTACACCTAAGAGGGAGCTTGACTCCTATGCCTTGGGAGGAATTTGACTCCCACGCCTTGGAGGGAGCTTGACTCCTACGCCTTAGGAGGACCTTGACTCTCATGCCTTGGAGAGAGCCTGACTCCGATGCCTTCAATGACCTTGACTCCCATGCCTTGGGAGGAGCTTGACTCTCACGCCTTGAGAGAAGCTTGACTCCCACGCCTTGGAGTGACCTTGACTCCCACGCCTTGGAGGGAGCTTGACTCCCACGCCTTGGAGGGAGCTTAATTCCCATGCCTTGAAAAGACCTTGACTCTCACGCCTTGGAGTGGCTTGACTCCCATGCCTTGGAGTGGCTTGACTCCCATTCCTTAGAGGGAGCTTGACTCCCACAACAGGGGCATTTTTGGAATTTTCACTTGCATCTTTGCCCAATCCCAAAGTATTTTAATTAATTTAATTAAAATAATATAGATTATGAAAATCTAATTAATTGCATATACATCCGACGTGGGTACCATATAATTGATTTGTAAAATAGATTTCACGAAAATCTATTTACTTAGAGTTGATTTACAAGCCTTATTATATATAGTTCAATTTCACAAAAAAATGATGTGAACGAACTTGGCCATCCGTCTGTATTTATAAAAAAATGCATATCTAGCAAAAGTACTTTTGCCATATGTTTTCGAGCAAAAATCATTGCATATTGGACTAAAAATCCTCCCACTACATGGCATGTCAACAGGGTTGCGGAGTGGCTTGCTACCGCTGTCCATCCCGTCTCCACGCCACATTAGCTGCATGCTAGCTTTGCTAATCATGTTTGGTTGGTTGGGCGCCAACGAGCTGCCTTGATTGCATGGCACGTTAGCCCATGCCATCTCCTTTGCACTACATGTGAGAGACATTTTCCCTATCTAGCTGCATGACATGTCATCAATGTATTGAGTCATATTCTGCTGTTTGCATGGTGAGATGCTGCCTCGACTATGTGACACATCACCACAGGGCACATCGCCATCTTCACCAGCTTCTTCACCTACACGGGCAATGGCTAATCTCTCTTGGCTGTGCGTGAACTCATCTATCTCAATTACATAGCCAAAAGCTTGCCTGCAAGACTCGAACTAGAGCATTTCTCTGCCATCTTGAACTGGATTCATCTAGCACTTGCTACTTGCCACTGAACGTGCTCCTTCGGTGAATTAGTTCGATCCCCTGCCATTTTTGCATGATGCCATCGACAAATGTAAGCTACCATCGCAATTACCTAGCTGCTGAGTGGAATTGACCTAGGTCCGTCGTCATCGCTTGTGCCGACGAATGGAAGTTGCTTGCAACTTGCCTATTGCTAACAGTCTGATTTGCTTTTGGTGAAAGAAAATCAAAGAAGATGTTGTAAACCCATCAACATCTTTGTCGTCGATGATTACAGGTCACCATTGCCCCTTTGCACGCCATCGTCCAATGTCTGATGACTATCCTACTTTGATAAGAAACTTGCATCGCTATTCCGACTCAAGTGTTGGTGGTGCTGCATCGGATCGCCCCTTCCGGTAGCCAAAAAATGCAGAATAGAGTTGCTGTCAGTTTCTTCTTGGCCATCCCTGTTCTAGATTTGCTACCATTCGATCATTGGATGAACGATCTTCTCCAATCATCAAGTCTCTGTTGATAATCTGACTCTGACGCTAACTTTGCTGAACCAAATCCTCTCTTTTGATCGTCGAAAAATGCAAAACAAGGTTATTATCGCGCCTTCTTCTTCACTGCCGGCAACACAGTCACGACAATCTCCTTGTTACTGAGCAAAATCGGCTTAGATCTCCATCTTCTGCTTGCTACTGATGGCCGACAAAGTTGCTGCTTCTGATTTCTGGTAGAGTGGGCCAAAACCCACTTCCACTGCTTGTTTCCAAGGCTACTCATTCGCTGATTAGTGTTGCCAGTCGCTGCCCGTCCTCCTAGCCGCCAATGACTTCTCGCCATTCATCGCTGCTATGTCCATTTTCGACTACAGCTCATTCTCCACTAGACATCTAAGTGAACTCGCCATTGCTGACACGTCAGTAGTATATCTAGTTTGGGACCTTGATCGGAATTATTGTGGCTACGCCAAAGGCTCTTGAGTTTCGCTATCCTTTGCTAAATAGCACTCGATGTTTTTTGCCATTGGGAGGCTTGACAGAAGACCTTGACAAAGATGGAAATTTAAGCTCCAAAAATTGAATTCATCCTCCCCACTATTTAAACACTTTGTTTTGGTTAAATTTCCCTAGCTTCATGGCACATTAGCACAAGCGTCTTCTATTTGCCTTGGTTGTGTGGCTGGCTGGAATGGAGAGTTCATTCGTTCTCATCTTGTATTACTCAATGGAAGCAAAAATTCTAGCATGTGGCTTAATGGATTAATATCCCAACAGAATGCCTCCCGATGTTTGGTAGCGTCGGCAACCATATGGCTATATGGGCGGGGTGTCAAACACCTTTAATCCAACAAATTTGTCATTTTTAGCATGGAAGCCAAGTCCTCAAGCATCTCCAATAATTTTGCTAAACTGTGCCATTGGTTCAACATTTCCATCTGTTGATTCTTGGATCAATCTTTGTTGATTTGATTTCTAATTTTGGAAAGTCGATTTTTGAAATCTCTTCTGCTTTTTCTCATTTACAGCATTCTTTTTGAGTTAAAGCTGCTGCTTCCAGCTTTCTTGGTCTTTATAAGCTCGTGCCTTCCTCTCCATTTTTTTTTGAACAAGATGCATATTTGATGTCTTCAACAGCCACGACCTTCAATCATTTAGATGAGTTTTCATTGAGGACTTTGAAACATTTCCAATCTTGTTGCAGAAGAAGGGGAGAAAACCTCGTTTTAAACTTCTGTTATAGTTTAGCATTGAGACCTCCTTGTTAGAATTTTCTTACAGCAGTAAATCAATGCTGCAACACTACAAAACTAGGGGAAGGTTAAAAGTTCTTCAATAGAATCTAAACCCCTTTTCCCTTTCATTTTTGTTATTCTGAAAACTTAATGCATAATAGTAGAAATGAATGGTTTGACAAACATCTGCAACATGCTCTGGCCATAGAAATTACATAACCTGTCTGTGCAATATCACTGTCATGACAGTAGGTTTGGGGAAGATGGTGCTACCCATCTGTTTGTTCGGATAATGCAGAGTAAATAATTTTCTACATTTTTTTTACACATATATAAATTGTTCATGCCTTTCCTGAAATCCCCTTGCAAGAAAACTCATTTTCTATCCGTCTGGTCTAGGGAAGAAGACAACACTGCTATCGCACATGAGGGTGAGTGAGAGAATTCGTGTGCTTGAGCTTTTGTGGGCTCGAGAAGAGAGGCCCATCGCGTAGCCCTGACATGTGACGGTGGGCGGGCTCGAGAATGGCGTGGCCCAAGAGTGACTTCCGTGGGCTCGTGATGTGTGGTAATCATGGGCTCACAATGTGTAACCCAGATGTTGGCTGCTAGTGGGCTTCGAATGGTGTAGCCTAGCCACTGGCGACTGGCAGGCTTTGAGCAGCATAGCCCAGGCGCTAGTCTTGTGGGCTCATGATGTGCGGTCCAGTGCCTTCATAAGCTCGTGATGCTTAGCCCAGTGTCTAGTGGGCTATCAAGTGGCAGTCTAGGTGTTTAGGCTTAGACCGGTCGAGACCAACAACATGGAAACTCAATCAAATGAGTCAAAATGTGGTTTTTAGGACGCAATTTAGCCCAATAGACTTTATTAACGCAGTCTAACACTGAAATTTGATATTTTTCCACTTTTAATGGACCAAATGAACATCATGAGCATTATGCTTTGAGATAGCCTTGATAATCTTAAGCATTTGTTAGTCTAAAATTCCAATACCTTAAATTAGACGGTTCAGTCACTTGGAATATGATAAAAATTCTCCCATAACATTATCTTTCTACTTTGTAATTTTGGAAAAGTCTCAAAATTCATGAGTTTTATTAGAAAAATCCCCAATACATAGGTTTTCCTACGAAAAATCCAAAATTTATGGATTTTGTTGAAAAAAATCCTCAATACATGGGTTTTACTGCAAAAAACCCAAAATTCATTTTTTTATATGGAGTCTATTGCATTTGACCTTCTGTGATGTCTTCTTCAACCTTCTTTGATTATCACGCATCCCTTTATAATTCGAATGAGGAATTTACTTACACATTTTGCTCATTGGGATTTTTTTTGACAGGTATGGAGCCCATCATTAGAGAAGCATCTCCCTCGCTTACTGGTTTGATTAATTATGTGGATTTTGATGATTCTCCCATTAGAGTTGATGAGTCAAGCCATGTCCCTTATGATGCTAACCCAAACTCTATGGGAGAGCATTATGCGGATGATCGTTTGAATGATGTTGGGACATCGGCACATTCCGTAATTGGCATTTCTATTTTGGACCCTCCCATTACTGAGGCAGTTCCTTCTTCTAGTGCTGTCCTTGAACAGGCGGTAGGAGGGGTAGAAGATAACTTGAAGGAAGGAAAAGTTTCCACTGTCCCACTACAACATGGGGAAATTCTTATTATATCACATTGCTAAAGAGAAGTATTTGCTGCATAATGCCCAAAGGAAACTTTTATTTTGCCACAACATCCATTACGACGAAAGCAAAAGAAGCAGGAGTAGGGTAGTGACTCTCGACTTCAAAGTGTTATCAAGTATTTTTAGGTGAAAGAGTCTGATAAAGGATATTTCATCTGGTTAAATGTAGAAATTTCTATACAAAAGCTCCCTGGCTTTGAAAGTGATAAATAAGGTCATGACTTCATGCGGCACCTTTCCATGAGGGACATGAAAAATCAAGAATGTCCTTTCACTCTTCATTCCTAGCCATCTTTTGTTCATAGAAAAGATGTGTAGAGTGGTTGTTTGTCTACAAATGCTTTCGCCCACTATGATGAGAAAGATCATTTTGATGGCTACTTCCTGTCACCCATCAAAGAGATGCTAGATCCTTATGAATATTCAGTGGAGACCCCTCGCCAGAGGCAATCAATTCTTAAAGATTATAAATTCATTTATAATGGTGAAAGAGGGAGGTTCAAAGGTACATTGCCGAGGAACAATTTTTTCAAACTTTGAGTGGAGCATATTATAACCATTCATGAAGATACGCTTCATCAAGCTAGTATTTATGATACCATTCTATGTCCCCATAGCCCATTCCACAGGCATATGGAGGCCATGTGCAGCGGCTTCATTCAATTCTGGTCTTCGATAACTAATTCCTTTCATTTCTTTTACGATAAGATGAGCATCACATTATGGAATCCTAATGTTGCTTGTGGATTGCCTGTCTTTGGAGAACCTTTTGATTTGCATTTCCCACCAAACAAGGATTTCAAAGGGGGTAGTTTGGGATTCCATGTTCTAAGCATAATCAATAAATTGAAATGCTCTAGCACCAAATTCTCTTGGATAGGCTGGACACAGTTGTTCAGGCGAATCTCTGATCTAAACGCCCAAGTGAAGGAGATGCCCACACTTGAAGATTGGGCAAAGTGGAATATCTAGGTTGATGAAGCCTTCTTAAGAAGCATTGTTTCGGAGGTGGAGTTAGTCTTGTTCTTAATGCTGTGGCTTTCGGTCATTATCTGTCCATTATCAGCTCATGACCACTGCATCAATCCTATGTCCTTAACTCCAGCCATTGAACTTGCACAAGGGAAGAGTTTAGCCATTTTTCCCCTAGTATTGTGCGATATTTATCATGGTCTGGGCGATATGGCCTTACATCGCTCCGGGCTAGTCCTATGCAATACCTACTTCTTGGCACATTTTTTCATGGCTTAGCTGGGGGTTTACTTCCCTTAGATTTATGGGGTGGAATTGCCAACACAATTGCCTGAGAAGAGTCTTTTGTTGGGGAGGTTCATGACCGGTATTTTTAGGAAGATTTCATTTTATGAAGTGACTAATCGCCTGTTGAGGTTGCATAAATTCTCTCAAGAAATGTTTTTGTTTGCCCCAGTCAGTGATCTCATGGGATTCAAGATGAAGGGCATGGATAGTGCTTTTGAAAATCTTGATGAGTACGTAATTTCCTTACAAAGTTGCTTACTTCCTCTTCAAGATGGCTCTAAGTTTTGGGTAGAGCCATATTTTCTATATGTTTGCTAGGCAATTTGGCTATGATAAGGAAATGTCAGGTCATGTCATGAAAATATCATGGGAGAAGGGTGAAACAAAAATGAGCCTATCTTGGTGGTATCCATTATCATTTAGTTTTACTGTTACATTTCATGACTATGATGTCTTCTTGCCTGGTCCAACCTAGAGAGTTCACATGTCTAAGGAGTACACTTGTGGTATAATACTAATGGGTGTAAAATTAATAGGGAGATGCCTCTAAATTGTGGTGCATATGCTTACCATCCATTGATATCTTCTTTTATACTTGACATGCTTGAGGATATCTTCTTGGGGATACAACGGGCTATGAATTTTGAGAGACCAACCACTTTTCCACAAAATATGTTGTGGTTAGATGATCATCGTTCCTGACAGAATATTTATCATACTAACCATAGTCATATCGGGTGGTGGGGCTTTGGTCAACAAATATACCCCGTAGGTAAAGACATCCAGATGGAGCTAGTAACTCCTGAGCCAGCTCCTTATGTCCCTCCAGCTTATGTTGAGCAAAATGCACCAATCAACATGCTTCTTTTAAGAGAGGAATTAACTAAAGTAGAAGCTGATGCAAAGGCAGGGTTGGAACGATACTTGGCAGATTGCACTCCGGTACAATTTCATGATAGGGCCCCTTGGGTTTCAGTTCCTCTAAGGACTTCTTCATCTCAAAAGAAAGGGGCTGAATTTAGTAGTGTCACTGCGAAGCAGAGTGAGGGGACAAAGATTAGCCAAGGATTGCCCGACCTTCCACTATCAAGAATAACTAAAAAGGTGGTTTTTTGACTGTCCTACTTGGTGACTGCTCTTCCTAATGAAGCAATTCCTCCAGTTTCGGCTGTCAAGAAGAGTATGAAGGCATTAGCAAGTAAAGAGATTTCTACTCTAATTATTAAAAAGATCAAGAAGGTGATAGCTTACGAAGAAGTTCCTGCTCCAGCTATCAAAATGAGCAAGAAGGTGATAGCTCATGAAGAGGTTCCTGCTCCAGCTATCAAATAGAGCAAGAAGGTGGTAGCAAGTGAAGAGACTCTTGTTTTGCAAAAAAGAAAAACTGCTTCCAAGAGTTCCAACACAAAAAAGAAAGAAGGCCAAAGTAAGTCAAAAAGTGTCAAGAAATCGAAAGCATACTTTCTTATGGGACACTTCCTTCTTCCCCATCATATTCTAGACCTATTGAGGCACTAGAGCAGTTAGTGGAAGATGTTGCTGTAGCTAAGAGCATTATGCATGAACAAACAATCAAGGTGGGTATTAGAGCTATTGCTACTAAAGGGATTCTCATAGAGATGAATACAAATCAGCCAAATGCAATTGATACATTAGTAAGAGACCAGAGGGAATCGTCACCCAATCTATTCAATATCTATGAGGTCATTTATCAGCTTGGTGACATTCCTTCTCCTCTTTCTCCATTATCTTCATATCTTCTCCATTTGGTGAGACCTTCAATTGAAGAGGAGGTTACTTCGGCAGAGGTCCCATTGGAGGGTGCTACTTCTGTAGTTGCTCTTGAAGGAGATGTGGATAAAGCTACTCCTAATGTTGAGGATGATCTTGCCAAAAAGTGAAGCCTTCCCCTCTGTTCTAGAGGCATTGCTGCAGATTGATGATAGCACTTACGAACCACATAGGGAGATACCTAAAGCATCGATATCACACTTTCATGCTTTCCTCAATCAGGATTTTTTTCCGATGTTATCTTCTGCTCCCATCAAGGCAATAAAGGAGCAAAACAAAGTTCAATGGGAGGACTTAGAGGATGAAGTCTGATATTTTTATTCTGACTTCGCTAGATCACTGTGGAGATCCTTTTCATCTAATGCAATTGCAATGCTGAAAGATCATTTTCTATTCTGTACTAAAGGTATAAAAAGGCTGGGTGGTAACATCTCTTGTCTATCAGCCATTTTCGAGCAACTAGAGTCCTTCTAGCAAGCATGGGCATAGGCTGAGTTAGATGCTATCCTGAGAGTTCCTATTGAAGCCATTGCTACTAAGGAAGTTGAAATTGAGGATATACTGGCTAAGATTGATGAGAAATCGTTAGCCAAGAGCATGACTTTGAAGCATCTTTCATCTCTTCAAGCAGAGTTGACCTCTTTGAGAGAAGATATGAGAACAAATAGAGATCGCCTTGAAGCCCTTCAGAGGGAGTTTCACCAACCGAGCCGTCATTTATCCTTTCAAGAATCTCTTATTACTTCTGAGGAGAAAGATGAAGCTGAGGGTTTAGAAATCATCAAGCACTTGAAGGAAGAATTAGCTGCTTCCCAATAAGAAGTGACAACGACTTAAGAGACTCTAATAGAGTTGAAGTCATCTTTAATCATGAGTCTGGAGGCTGCTAGAGTGTTGAAGATAGTAGAGGAGTAATTCAGCTATCTAAAGGAGTCTATTTTAACTTCTTTGACTCACTTGTAAACTCCTATATATGAGAATCTCATATGTTAATGAATATGTGATTTTAGCACCTTTTTTTACAACACTTGGTTTCTTAACATGTTTCACTTTTCTCTTTTTTTTGACTGCATGATAATTTCAATTTTGCCTGCTAATCAAATTATTTAAGAAACATTTGTAGGGAATTAAAAAAAAGGAGCAAATGCTTTGCTCCCTCTCGACTTATACATGATAACGCTTTAGGAAACACTCACTAGTGGGTAATTCTCCTATGCCATTATTATTTACAATCCAATATGAACCATTGGTATAAGCCTCTTGCACGACATAAGGGCTTTCCCATTTAAGAACAAATTTGCCAATTAATTTGCCACCTGCCATTAGCTCTATCCTTAGCTTAAGGACTAAATCTTCTGGGCAAAATGCTAGATGCTTAACTAATCGATTATATGCCTCGGTTATGCGGGCTTGGTATAACTCAATTCTTTGTTTGGCTTGAAAGCGCTTTTCGCTAATGGCGTCAACTCTTTGAATCGCAACTTGGCTTGTTGATCTATTGT
This sequence comes from Pouteria campechiana, assembly GCA_036873735.1. Lineage (NCBI taxonomy): Eukaryota > Viridiplantae > Streptophyta > Magnoliopsida > Ericales > Sapotaceae > Pouteria > Pouteria campechiana. Next base: position 49,769 of record JAYJMB010073128.1, on the reverse strand, counting down.
CAACCCTAAGTGCATTGTAACTCTTAGCGATGACAATTGCACTTCTAAGGATAAGACCACCTCTACCCCAAACACCAAAGAATAAGGAGTTACATTGGTTATTATCTTATGAGTGGTGCGATAAGCCCAAAGTGCCTGTGACAATTTAAGATTCTATTGTCGCTTATTCTTATCGGCTATTCTTTTCATAATCCTTAGAATTGACTTGTTGAACGCTTCCGCTTAGTCATTTCCTTATGGATGATAAGGTGTAGAGAACACATGTTTGATGCCTTATTTTTGATAAAACTTTTCAATTTCCTCATTCTTGAATGGAGTGCCATTGTCTAACGTGATTTGACATGGATTACCATATCGATACATGATCTTAAATTTGATAAACTCAATTACTTCTTTGGTTTTGACTCTCTTATATGAGTCAACTTCTACCCACTTGGAGAAGTAATCAATTGCAGCAAGGATGTAGGCATGTGCCTTGGATGATGAAGGGTTGATTAGACCGATGACATCAAATCCTCACAATGCAAATGGCCAAGAGATGCTTGCAAGTACCAATTTTAAAGGTGGTATGTGCCAGATATCCCTATGGAGCTGACATTGGAGGCATGATTTGACAAATTACAATAAGTCAGAGACCATGGTAGGCCAATAATATTCTAGGCATTTGATCCGTTTGTATAACCATTAACCAAACGGATGCTCACTACATTCACTGGAATGCGCTTGCATAAGTATGTATTGAATCTCTTTCCCATTAAGACAAAGAAGCCAGAGTCCATTATATGCCTGGCAATATAGTGTATTATTGTAATACACATATTGAGTAGCTCTTTTTCTTAGAGCTGACCTTTCTTGCGAGTTTTCCAAGAGGATTCTATATTGTAGGTAGTTGATGTATGAGATTCACCAATCATCCGTCATTAGTTCCATGCAAGCTATGCATTCCACTCACTTAGTTGTCTCCTCATCATATAAGTCAGGGATGTGACTTCATTACTCAACTTTGACAATAACTTGGCCTCTAGTAATGGCCAAAGCGGCTGCCAAATTTGTTAGAGCATCAGTAATAGTATTCTCCATCCTTGGAATGTGTGCAATGCCGACTTGAAAAGGCTAATCCAATAGCTCTTGCGCAATATCATAATAGTAGTACAACCTGGGTTGGTAAACTTCATATTCAGTGGTTAATTATCGAATCACCAAAGATTTTTAATTTTATAATCCCAGAGTTAATGGCGATTTGAAGTCTTAAGACCAGTGCCTCATACTTTGCTTTATTTTTGGTGTAATTCTTTCCTAAATAGAAAAAATATGAAAGAATGTCTTTCTAAGGTGAGATAAAGACAATTTCAACACCATCATCGAAAACCTTGGCAGCATCATCAAAGTACATCTACTAGGGAGTGTTAACTTGAGCAATAGATACTTCCTCATCTAGCAAGTCTTCTTGTACAATGATCTCTTCATCGCCTAGATGAGTTGCCAAGAAGTCAGCTAAAACTTATCCTTTTACCGCTTTTCATGGGATAAAGGTGATGTCAAATTTTGACAATAGTAATGACCAGTTTGCCAACCGTCCCAACAACATGGGACAAGTGATCAAGAACTTGAGTGGATCTGCTTTAGAAATTAACCAGATCTCACGAGTAAGGAAATAATACCTTAACTTTTGGGTTACAAATACCAAGGCAAGGTATATCTTTTCGATCGGAGAATAATTACATTCTACTTTGATCAACCAATGACTAAGGTAGTACAACGCTTGCTCCTTACCATCTTGATTTTCTTGTATGAGCAATGCCCCCAGCGATTGGTTGCTCATGGAGATGTATAGAATAAGGTGTTTACCCTTAGCTAATGCAGCTAAAATCGACAGGTTGCGGAGTAATTCTTTGATGGTATCGAAGGATTTCTAGCAAGCTTTGTCCCAAATAAAGGCCACATTTTTCTTTAGTAGGTGATAAAATGGTTGACATCTTCCTACTAAATTGGCGACAAATTTTGGATATAAGATAGCTTGCCTTGCAAACTCCTTAGATCATCTATGTTCCTTAGAGGATGCATGTTTTTGATAGCCTCTGCTTTTTGTAGGTCCACCTTGATTCCTCAATGATGGATGATAAATCCTAAGAACTTGCCTAACCCAACTCCAAATGCGCATTTGAGTGGGCTCATGCATAGCTTGTTTTTCCTAAGCCGTAAAAAGATGGTGCGTAGAACTTAACGGTGATGATCATGACCATTGAATCTTACCACCAAATCATCGACATAGCACTCAACATGTTTGTGAAGTATGCCATGAAAACTAACTTGCATAGCTCTTTAATAAGTAGCTCTTGCATTCTTTAGTCCAAATGGCATAACTTTAGAGCAAAAGACTCCCATTGGAGTGTGAAATACAGTGGAAGCCTCGTCTACTAACGCCATCTTAATTTGGTTGTAGCCGGAGTAACCATCCATGAATGAGAATGTATTATTGAGTGATGTGCTATCGATAAGGAGTTCTGTATGTGGCAATGGGAACTCATCTTTTAGATAAGCTTCATTAAGATTGAGGAAATCATCACAAACTCGAATTTACCATTCTTTTTCTTTACTAGGACAAAACTAGAGAGCTATCTTGGGATCTTGATTTCTTAGATGAAGTTGGCTTTCAACAATTTGTTAATCTCATTAATGATCTATTGCTCCAATTTGGGTCTAAACTTCTTTGGCGCAAGCTTTACTGGCTGTTTACTTGGAGAGATGTGCAAAGAATGCATTGCAATATCTAGACCTAAGCCAGACATTTCAGAGTATGTCCATACAAAGACATCTTTGAATTCCCTAAGAAGGTCCATTAGCAAATGCTTCTCATGCTCCGGCAAAGATTTGGTGATGAAGGTAAGGCGGTTATCTTCATCTGTGCCCAAGTTGAACTCTTCAAGTTCATTGATTGTTAGTTGTCCACATCTTCTAACCCTAGTGGAGCTACGCCACAGGTTATTTATTCTAAGGAAGAATTAGAGTCATTATCTTCTTCCTCCTCTGAACGGTCAAGGTTTAACTCTTGATCGAGCTCATGCAGATTGTCATCATGAGTCTCACTCACCATTTTTGACTTTAATTTGGGAATTGATGGGTCATCAATGACTTCTTTGTCATCTGTATCACCAGGTTCCTCCAAATTTGTTTGTGATTCTTTGTCATCGAACTTCGATTCTTCCTCTTCTGCTGATGCATGGTGAGAAGTGGAAACCATATAGCAATATACAATTATTGATAGGGCAGATGATGTTTTTGACTTCTTAGATTTAGTAGGAGATGACTGGCAGTCCCACATAGTGGGACCTACAGTCCACCTAATACTCGCATAGGAGCAATCTGAGGTATACTCCTCATTACTATCCACGTCAATATCATCATCTGCACCAAGACCTATCTGATCCCCTAGTACCAAAGGCCTTTTAATTTTTCTTTGATTGGAACTGAGATGAGCAGGCCAGTTACTGACATGTAGGTTCATTAGGATAAATGCCGAGGAGGTCAATCATTATTTTGCATCCCTTGCTAAATTTTTGAAAATTTTTGGCAGACAGGAATTTCTTGGACAGAAGATCAGAAGTATGACATTATCCATAGGGTAAACCCATCTCCTTAAATACTAATCTTTCTCTTTTCACTTGGGATTGTGGTTAAGGTTCTTTGTCCTAAATGATTTTTGACTCAGCCAATCGAGTCAATAGCCAATTGTATTTGAACAATATGGATTGTAATTTTCCTCCTCCGATTTCCCATTTACTGCTCTTAGTGCTGAGATTGGAGGATGTCACTTGCTTTGCTTGACTAGTGCCTCCAGTGTTGATCTCAAAATGCAGCAACTACATTGGCTTTGTAACTACTTGAGAGTAGCTTGGCACTGAAGGTGAAAATGTTGGAGGAGTAGTGATTGTTCGCCTTGAGCCCAGAGTGTTGATGTGGAATTGGGTATTCTCAACTAGTGCCAGTTGTGGCGATATATAAGCTCTCAAAGAGTTTGCAACTTGATTCTCATAAAGTCCAGTTGGTAGGGGTATGGCTTATCCCTTGCCTATTGATCGCCTAACTGACCCTCTGCCACATCCTCTTCTAAGTGGTCTTGGTGTCGACATCTTAGCCTGGAAGGTGAAAGATTGTAGAGTGGAGGAAGTTGCAACTGGCCTCCAGTTAAATACATTCTGAATTGGCAAAGTTGGCCTTAGTGCAAGAGTGACTTAGTGCTATGACGGTTATGGATGTTGAACCGACGACCTTTCCTCATCATCATTGCCTATATGGAGCATTTATAACTCTTTCATGAGTTTTAACTTGTCTTCTTATGAGACGCTTGTTGCAATTTTAAAGCGCAAAGATATTTATGGTGGAACCATTGGAAACAGGACCACCTATGGAGGTATAGCCTATGATGAGGGTATTTGTGATGTTAACCCATGTCTTCTAGGGCTGTTGCATTCTGGCCATGGTTGGCCTGGCCAATTCTTTTAGCTGCTCCAGTTCATTTGGTGTCAGCTCGTAATATTGTGCTTCTGAAAAGAATGCCTCTAAAATTGTGAATGGAAGTACATCAGCCGATATGTACCTCATTATGCCATCCTGGTAGAACTTAAAGCATTGGTGTATTGTAGATGCGACAACTTGATATCAGTGCAACCATGGTCTTCTGAGCAATAGGTTGTAGGACATTGGCGCATTAATAACATGATAGTTGACTTTTGTAAAAAATCCTTGAATATCAAGACTCAAGGTGATAGTCCCCATAGTCCTCTGACTCACTTGGTTAAAGCCTTGAATCACCATAGTGTTACTTTTGAGAATGGATGGGCATATCCAAATACGCTTTAGTACTTAGAGCGGAAGAATATTCATCACAGATCTTGGATCTAACATAATGTGGTTAATCCTTTCTCCCACTAAATTACTATTTACAAACAATAGACGATTATGCTTTGTAGTTCTAAGTAATAAGTCATCATCTATAAAAGTGATGGTTTGGTTGTATTCAATTGTATTAGCAACCTCCGCCAGGTATTGGTCCTTGACGGACTCATCTACTCGCGCATTTATGAGCACTTGTCGAGTCTCTTTAGAGAGCTGAAGTGCATCGTATATGCTCAGTCTTGCTAGGATTCTGCGCAAGTGAGTGATGACATCATAATATAACTTATTTGTTAATTCTAGAGATTCCCTTTCTTCAATAGGGGGACAAGGAATTCTAGGCACCTGCTTTTCTTGCATTGGCATCTTTCCTTTGTTGTGAGTTGTATTTTTCCCGAATCATAACACGACCATTATTTTAGGTAACTCAGATACTTCTTATTTTAGGTAACTCAGATACCTTAAGTAATGGATTTGTTTAATTTCTAGACTGCTGTTAGAACAAGGGCTTTCATGTAGTGCAGGTATTCAAGAATCCTTATAATATGCGATTCTATGAATAGTTGTTCCTTTGAAGGGTCATCAATTGCCCTCATCTTCTTCTTTTCAGCTTGATCGAAGGCCTCTATAAATTTAGATGGCATTCGATAGTGAAAATAAGCCCTTTTGCTAGGCAAAGATGGATTTCTTCTACCTCTGGGTGATCAAGCAATTATAGATCACTCCAAGCAGCGTCTCTTCATTTGTGAACGCAATTGGCCATATTCTCACCAAAATGCTGGTCCCAATTAATAAGAGACTTTCTGATTCCTTTATTTCTTTTGGAAAGGAAGCATAGCAGGAACATGTCTTGCAAGGGGACTCATTCTTTGACGCCTTGAACTACTGGAGTTTGGAACTAGTTTTCTTCACTTTCGAAGAAAGTGAGTTTTCAAAATTTCAATGCATCTTTGCAAGATCTGGATTTTCTCCACAATACTCATTAGCATAGCAGAGGAGGTGTGTAACTGGCAAATCACGAATATTGAATACGGTGAACTCTTAATGCCGGTGCTCTCTTTGGCAATTGCGCCTTCTACGAGAGTGTTCTTGCCTTTTGTTTGGTTAGCTGGTGGAGGCCTCTCCTTCACCAATGTGATAGCAAGACACCACTATTGGATATTCAAATGGATTACCCTTATCAGAGCTTGGGTTATTCTTAGTTTCTAAGTCTGACAGGTTATCCCAAAATGTCGTCCATACTTCATCTACAACTAACAAAAGTGATAGCAATGACTCCCAAGTATAAAACTCTGGGCACACTTGACCAAGGCTGACTCTTTTCTTCTTTTTTTTCTACCATTTTCTTGTAGAAGGATTTAAGCCTCTTAGGCTGGAGGAAATCCCCATTGATGTATGGCTGAAACCATGATGGCTAGTGGTGTTTCCTTTCGGGATATGGCAATAAATCCTTTAGACGCTCTTACATTTCTTTCTGCTTTGCATGTTTGGTCTGACAGTTTCATCCTTTACATCTCATCGATGGGACTTTTGGGATGTCTTTTGGACAGACATGATACCAACTATTGTCATTAGTCGTAGCTTCCTTCTGCACTTCTTAACTAGAGGTTTTAAAGAACTGACGGCTAAATTCCTATTCTAGCATTGCTAAATTGGAAACTTCTTTTACCGATATATTATTGGATGTCGCCTGTGCATTCTTCTTTAGTGTAATTATTCCACCCTTCATGCAATAGTTGATTGTTCTTCTTACTATTTTGTATTTAACCATCAGATGATTGATGCCCCAATGGTAATGATAGTATAGGGGATGATTCACCTTATCTACCTTTGCTGGAAACAGAGGTTCCGATAGTTTTATATTCCATGATTGAATTTGTGCCAATAAAATTAGTATCACTTCCTCATCAGAGTACTAGTATTTTAGCTCTGAGATCTCTCTTTTCTTTGACTGTTTATCATTACTACCAGTTTTAGTCTTAGCGGTGTTGACAAAAGTGTTCAGTTTGCTTCTTTTTGATTCTTTCTTCTTGGGCCAAAAAGTGCTTTCTTTCTGCTTATCAACCTGGACTTTGCTCTTTCCAGAGAGGGAAAGGAGGCATTCCTTCCAACTTGCCTCATTGGCTAACTCTTGAAACATGGTGATCTGCTCATTCACCAAGATTGCAAGGTTGACCTTAATGCCATTGCAGCATAAATGAACTCTTTGCTCCTTTATGAAGGTTGCCTCACATTTGTTAGCTTCCTTTTGCCAACGAGAGATGAATTCCTTTACTGGTTCATCATCCCTTTGTCTCATAAAGGAGAGGTCTACTAATGTGACATCCTTTTTAGTAACAAGGAATCTTCCTAGAAATAGGTTCTACATGTCATTCCAGGTCTTGACTGACCCTACTGGAAACGTCAAGTACTATTGGAATGTTGGTCCCTTGAGTGATGAGCCAAAATATCTCAAGCAGAGATTGTGATAAACAACATAGTTTCTCATCTTGAGATTGAAGAGGGTGAGATGATGCTCAGGATCATCGGTTCCATCAAACGTATAGAAGTCTATCATTTGAAAGCCTGGCGGGAATGTTTCGTTCTCGATCTCCAATGGATATGATTGATGATAAATGTTTGGCACTTGAGAAGGCAAGTTTATTTGCCGTTGGACCATCCATTCATTCATCATTTCATTGAAGTGTGCCATGGGATCCGGGTTCATCTGGTATGGTTGTGCATATGCATTTGCATTGAATGGTTGTGGTAGAACATTCACACCAAATGGCTGTGCATGAACATTGATATTAGGCAATTGCTGAGGTGAAGCAAGTGGAGAGGTGAAGGGTGAGACATCTGGTCCTATGAGATCCCCTCTTGACAGGTTGAAGATGAATGGTCCTGGCAGTGTAACCATTCCCATGGATGGAAGGTTAGGAGGGTGTGTAGCATTAGATGGTTGGCTAGGATTGGAGGTTTGGCCAACATTCTGTTGTGCACATATCTCTCTTAATTGCTTATTTTTAGCCTTGAGAAGTTTCAATCATCTCATTATTTCTTCCACAAAAGTGAAAGCTACATTTCCCTCAACCATGTAGGATATGATTATCAGGGCAAATTTGATGTCTGTGCATCAATTGGTGAAGAGATGTAGATACCCGATCTTCTCTCTGAACATCCTCTAATAGAGAATGAAATATCAAGGGAGGCATCATAGATCTAGCCATCGACCTCATGATGATTATCTGATGAGGCGGGCTAGGTGGTGTCGGTGATAGGTCCTTATCGATTGAAGTGGTGCATACACTAACGGGTTGCACCTTCCTCTTCTTCTAGTCTTTTTTCCTTAGGCTACTAGAATCAACTATTCTTTCTCTCTTTTATATCTTCGATGTCTTCCTTGGCATCTGAAAGGTGTTTGTCTCATCAATCTCCCTTCTTTGAGAATAGAAGAGATTGGCTAAAATAGTGAACATATTGCTTTCCTAATATTTATCTTGGGATGGAGATGGTCTTCTTATTATTGTGGTGTGCTTCTCAGATGGTAACTTCCATCTCTCCTTTTCTTGAAGGGTCAACCTACGGGTTGACCTCTTCTTAGACTTTTCTTTCTTCATTATCCTCCTCCTAGTTCCTTTGGCAGGTTGAGCACAACCCTTGGTAACTTTGCTTTGTGCATTTGTTCCAAAGGGGGCAGTAGGTTTGGGATTAAGGGGGCTTGTGTCTGCCTCTCCTTGGTTGCATTGGGGAGGTTGAAAGTTACAACCTCCTTCTGTCTTGTGGGAGCAAAGACCTGAGTACCCCCAGTCTTTAGATAGTTTAAAGTGGTGTTGCGGATAAATTCATCTCCAACGATTCTAGTAGCATGAGGGAAAATAGCTTTTTTCCTCTGCCTCCTATTATTTTTATGCTTCTTCTCAACCTCATTGTTGGAGGTTGAGTTAGTAGAAGTCACTCCTGGCTCTGCTAAGGTAGCCTTCAGTGCTGCTGGAACTGTTCTTGAAGTTGCTGATGTGGGTTTAGGTGAGGCAGAGATCAGAGTCTTGTCCCTCTTGTAGATGGCTGGTGCCAGGCCGATCGGCACCATAATGGAGTGGGGGACACTCTTATCAAAGTTACGCGGGGTGTTGAAGGCTGATAGGAATCCAAAAGAGAGTAAGGTTGCCATTAGGATTGATATTGAGGGAAGAAAGAGAATGAGTATAGAAATGACCGAAGATCTACAAAGAGCAATAGAAGAGCTCAGTCAGTTTCATGAAAGAATAAAGTCTCTAAGATGCATTAGTATTACTTTTCCTTAAAAATGAAGGGTAAGATTTTCATGTAGGGTTCACCATTTTTGTAACAAGTACAAAAGAGGAGGAACAAAAATGGAACAACATTAGAAGATATTTGTTATTTTTTGAATGAATCAAACAATTTCTATTTTTTTATTGATTATCCTCAATTGATTACACTTATTGTATTTATCAAAAAAATTATATATTCACATCCCAAACCACAAGTAGTCCTAATTACATCTCCACAATGGGAGAAAACCCTTGATTAAAAGAAAAAAAATATAATGCATCTTAGAAACCCAAAAATAAAACACACTGTCTCAAAATGAATGTGTGTTGCCTTTGGGATCACCGAGCATATTGCGATGACTTGATATTTAGGAGATTGCCTCAAGTCAATGGGCAAATAGGATGATATGACTCTAAACTGGGTTACTAGACTTCGAGTCAACTTAATGAATGAGTGCTTTGATCCAATTGATTTGTCCTGGGTGGAATCAATACTGGGTGATTTTAGCTGTTTAAACTATAAGAAGCCATAGATACAATAGGTGGTTTATGACCCAATTAATTAATTCCTTGGTTTGCTCAAGCAACTGATCTAAGAGTCATCAGAAGCTATGGAGGCCTCTTGCAACATGGCCAATGTTATGCTGAATGAAGAGAATGCTCCATAAGAAGCATCTAATTCACCTAAAACAATGGTCATGTTAAGATCTAGGAAGAATATGACACAAGACAAAGGGAAAGCACCAATGTAAGAAGAGCTGATGCTTAGAGTTCCTTATCTCCCTATTGAAGAAAATGCAGATCCTGAGCTCATAAATAAACTAGAGTATGATTTAGTCACTCACTTGAGCAGAATCCTAGCAAGACCGAGCATATACGATGCACTTTAGCTCTCCAAGGAGTCCCAACAAGCACTCACAAATACACTGATAGATGAGTTCATCAAGGACTTGTACTTTACAAAGGTTGTTACCATAATTGAATGTGACTAGATGATCACTTTTACAGATGATAATGTGTTGCTTAGAAACACAGAGCATATCATCCATTGTTTATAAGTGGCGACCTAACAAGAGAAAGGATTAATTGCATTATGCTGGATCCAAGATCTGTAGTGAATATTCTTGTCAGGATTGTTATATATGATTTTGATAATAATAAAACTTGTATTAAGATAAAATAATATGTTTTTAATAATCATTTGCATAATTATGATTTCATAAATGCTAATTGATGATGTAAAAAATATACATAATCATGAATGTTTAATTATGCAAGCATACATCTTTCTCTTATGGTGCACTTAATCTTAGTTATCATTTTAATATGTTAGACTATATATTTTGCACTAAGCTTTACTAAAATATTATACTAAGTGCTTGAATGAAGATGTATATTATTCCTGGTCCACAACGCATGCACATCACATGAGGAAATATACATTATGATTATATGATGCTAACAATGTAGCAAGTGCAGAAAACTTCTAAGTGCAGGATCACAATTGTCTACAACCAACTGCCTCAACTATCTATTACATTCCAAAAGGGATTAAATTGTTGAAGATCATGGAAGAAGAAGAAGAAAAAGAAAATAAGGCTTCAAAGACAAGCTATAAGGAGCTTGCTTTGTCTGTTAAATCCAAAGAGAAACTTCAACAGACAAATGCAAATGAGAGAAAAAGCTGAAGACGAAGCCATGGTCAGAGAGCTTAAAATTGCAGACCATCCATTAGCCTGAGTTTATTTGAGACAAAGTAAGAAGGAGCAACTTCATCAAGAACTCATACAAATGAAGAAAGAAGAGTAACAAGGAGATGGTCACCTGAAAAAGTATGCATAAAGGGAAAAAACTTTGTCTGACAAACAAAGCCAAATAAATGGATTCGTCTAAAGATAGGAAAGTGTAAAGATAAAGTAGAAGCAACTTCACTTGAGCAAAGATAGACAAATCAAGAATAAAGTAAAAAGAAAGTTGCAAAGACAAACTCCATCTGTTGCAAAATAAATAAGGAATTCAACTTCTTCTATAGGATCAAATTCATTTGTTATTTACTAAAGATGAAGTTGAAAACAAAGTGGAAGCTAGATAGTAAGCATAGACGAACTTGCATAGACAAAGTAGCTACTTGGACAAGTAAACTTTAATGCAAAGGCACATTCGTCTGCAACTTACTACCGATAAACCTATAGATGAAGTGTAGAGCCTAATTCATCCAAAACAAAGTAAAGTAAAGTTTGTCTGTCACTTACAATAGATGAATGAGGAACAAAAGAAGAACATCATACTTTGTTTGTTTGAACAAACAAAACAAAGTTCATCTGTCGATCAAAAGAGTTTGTCTATCAATCTTTTGATTTCATCTATGTCGCTAGAGTTCATCTATTACTTACAACAGACAAAGCGCATTCATGAAGGATTGACTGACAAACAAATCTCATGGAGGAATTCATCTAAAACTTATAGCAGACAAAGAAGAGTTTGTTTGTCAATCAGTTCAACGTCATCTATAGTACTAGAGTTCATCTTTTATTTACAATAGATAAATCACACTCACTAAGGATCGATTGATAGACAAAATAATAGGAGAATTCATCTAAAACTTATAACAGACAAATGTACATAGAGAGAGGTTATAACATATTAGAGGAAAATTAATTTATGTGACTTGCATCTAAATAACATCTGCATCCATGCTTTCATTATGCAAACTCATTTTAGTCACCATTTCCGGCAATAAGCAGTGCTATAAGTTTTCTAGCTACATCAAGTCAAAATGAGAAACAACATTTTAGCAACATATCATCTTCCTCTCTATAAAAGAATGGTGATGCAGCAGCTCGAGAAAAGTAAGAAGGCATGCACTCCAATGGCAGAAATCTCAACTATCTTCTTCATTCATTACTGCTCTTGTTTTCACATTCAATGGAACCCTTCTTCTCCAATGGTTGAAATTATAAAGAAGCTTTTTAAGGAGAAAATGTGTAATGATTCAAAGGGGTGAAGGAATACTTTTCAAATGAGCTAAACCTTATGCAAATCCTTCCACCCATAGTCGCAAGCTTAACTTTCAATTATCTTTATAACCTTTAGATCATTACAACCATTATCTTTACATTTTGAGAAGATCTTTTTGTATTACTAGAGTTGTAAAAGATTTTATCTTCCCGTTTACTTCATTATAATACTTTGTACAGCGTATTAGTTTTTTGGATAGTTTGAAAACCAAAGAGTTGATGATGATCTCTAGAAAACCATCAAGTTTGTGAATGACCTTTGAAACTAGTGAGTTTTCTGGTGAGCTCGTGAAAACCAGAAGAGTGTTGGGAGCACTATGTTTATGCCCCCTAGAGCTAGAATCCAAAAGTGTTGGGAGCACTATGTTTATGCCCCCTAAAGCTGAAATCTAGAAGAGTATGGGATATAGTGGAACCTAAAGTATAATGAGTGTGAGCTCTTGAAAGAGTGGATGTAGGGACAAGGTTTTCGAACCACTATAAAAATTATATTGTTTGTGTGTATTTGTTTATTTGCTTTATCCTTCATGCACTTTACTATTTTATCATTTATTTTACATTACACCACACATAAGCACAAAAAGTGGAAAATGGTTTAATAAGGGTTAACCAATGAATTTTTATATACCCAATTCACCCCTTCCCTCTAAGGTTAAGCCATACTATGGGATTCTTCAATTCTTCCACTCAAGGTGTTAAAGCAAATTGGGATGTGCTCATCTGTGCTCAAAACCACCACTATGGTGATCGAAGGCCTTAACCAAGAGAGTCAAAGGACTATGGGGACCATCACCTTGAGACTTAACATTCAAGTTTTTCTTACAAATGTTCATTGCCATGTTATTAATGCACCGATATCCTACAACTTGTTGCTTGATAGGCCATGGTTGCATCATACCAAGTTGTGGCATCTATGGTGAACCAATGCTTTAAGTTCTTTTGGGATGGCATAATGAGACGTATATTAACCAATGTATGATCATTCACAATTTCAGAAGCATTCTTCTCAAAAGCCCAATACTATGAGTTGGTATCAAATGAACTAGAGCAGCCAAAAGAATTGACCAAGCCAACTATGGATAGAAGGCAATAGCCATTTTTCTCCAAAAGATAAGGGTCCAGATCATGAAGATCCTCTCACAGGTTGTACCTCCATAGGGGGTCCCATTCCCAGTGGTTCCACCAGCAATGTCTTCATGCTTTGAAATTGCAACAAGCATATCCCAAAAAGACAAGTTGAAACTCATGAAGGAGCTGAAAGTGCTCCAAATAAATGATGATAAAGATGAGTTTCTGACTCAGTTTCCACAACCACCATAACATC
>JAYJMB010073128.1:0-29141 GCA_036873735.1 Pouteria campechiana | reverse complement strand
GCCTTCAATGTGGAACAAAAAGTGATCTTTCAACATTGCAATTGAATCAAAGGAAGATGCCTTTCATAGCTATCGAGTAAAGTCAGAGCAAAAGATTGCACTTCATCCTCTAAGCTTTCCTCACAAACCTTGCTCTGCTTCTTTGTTGCCTTGATGAGGGTGGATAAAAACATCTAGAAAAAGTCCTCACCAGGCAGAGCATTGAAGTACGATGTTGACACTTTAGGCACCTCTCTATCTGGCTCATGAATGTTGTCATCAACCTCAATTTGTTGAGATGCTTCTGGAGCAGAAGGGGAGGCTTCATTTGTGACATGATGACCCTCAATGTTAAGAATAACTTCATCTATATTTTCTTCAAGAGTGGCAATAGCAACTATACCCTCTAACTGAACTTTTGCTAAAGTATTCTCCTCTCCAATCTAAGGCTTTGTCAAATTGCAAAGATGTGAACGAGGGGAAGGAATATTAGTAAATAGAAGAAGGGCTTCATAGAGATTAAAGGGATCTAGTGATGATTCCCTCTGATCTCCTACTAATGTATTAGCCGTCTCTGACTTATTGGCATGCAGCTCCATGCAAATCTCTTCAACAACAACAGCTTCAGTACCTTCTCTCTCAATTGTCTGCTCATGCATAGCCTCATCAATGATGGCCTCAACTACGATGATACCTTCCGTTAGTTGCTCTGACGTCTCAATAGGTCTAGAAGGTGATAAAGTAGGAAGAACTATCTCACAAGAAAGTATACTCTTAGGAGGAGGGTTAGGCACTTTTCAACTCACTTTGGCCTTCTTCCTTTGTTCTGTGATGGTGCTCTTGGAAGTGATCTTTTTTTTTCTATGGAGTAGGAGCCTCTTCACTTGCTACCGCCTTCTTGCTCTACTTGGTAGTTGGAGCAGAAACCTCTTCACTTGATACCACCTTCTTACTCTTCTAGATGAAACAAGAGCCTCTTCACTTACTACCATCTTCTTGCTCTTCTTGGTAGCTAGAGTAGGAATCTCTTTACTTGCTACTACCTTCATGCTTTTCCTGGCAGCTAAAATAGGAGGAATTGTACCATGGAATGGCACCAGGGTATAATCTGACAAATAGCGAGCTAACTCAGCTTCCGCATTAGCCTCGACTTCGGTGAACTTTCTCTTTTTAAGAGTTAAATAATGCAATGAGTTAAATATATGAAAAACAGTATGCATTCAAGCAAGTAGAAAGAAAACATCATACCAGTTGATGCAGTTTTCTCGGAATAAGCCGTAGAAGGACAAGGAGTAGGTTGAGTCACCACTGGCTTTACACAAATGATTTTTTTTGTAAGATGCACTTGCTCTTCATAGCCCCGCCAGTTGAAGCAACTAAAATCAAAGAGAAGAGTCCCTTGTTGGACATGCTAATCATCTATCCATAAGACTCATTGTGGAACTGTGGGCACCCACTCAAAATCCATAACTTTTCTTATCTCCAAGAAGAGCTTCTTACTCATATCAAATTCAAAAGAAGACAACAATGGCCCATAAGCTATAAAACCATAGTTTAGAATCAACCTTCTACTGATCTTGCTGCCCATTGCAGCTATACCACCAAGCATAATCCTTTATCATCTTCACTTTATGTGTTGGGCTCGATAAGAAGATTCTATGATCTTAGAATGTGGCTGTAAAATTGTATGACAAAGGATACCACCAAGCCATGTCCCATTCCAGTCTCTTGCTCCCCCCACTATATAGAGACTAAACTTACTAGCATGTCTTGGTCATACCCAAATTGCCTTGAAAAACATTAGGGAAAATATGGTTCTACACAAAATTTGGAACCTTCCTAGAGAGGTAACAAATAGGCTACAAGGAAATGATAAACTCCTCAACTTTTCCAAAGGTCTCACTTGGTTGAAACTCAAGTTGGAAATGGGATGATCCATGAATTTCCCCAGCAAAATACCCTTGTTTGGTAGTTGCATTGTCAATTTAACCCTATGAAACTAGGGAAAATACAACCTCATCTAAGCGATGAAGAAATGGGCCTGGAAAAATGTACTGCAATTCATTGGGCCAGTTGGTTGCATCACCATCTCTCCAAGTCCCTGATAGTAGGGAGAAATGGATAGCATCTTGCCCTATGCAAGTTGACAAGATGGGATTATACACAAAAAGATTGATGGTGTTGTCACTGGAGGATGAAAGGCAAATAACATCAGAAAGCCATAATATCCAAAAAAGAGCCAACTCTTCCTCAGGGTTGATACTTCTTAGAAAAGGCTTCTCAACCCATAAGCTCCATTAAGCTCAATCCCCAGATGATGGCATTTCACTCTTCTAAGCCTTTGGGTTGGAAATTCTTCTAAACAGTTATGCCCAACTGGTCCATGGAAGCCTTGGACTCGACCGCCTCAACTTGCTCATAATGTCCAAGATGCGGAATCCTAGACTGCCCATCTTGAGGAAGTCATTCAGTGGAAGATTCAAATTAAGAGGATCTCCAATGATAGGCAATCAACAGAGCATACTGAGATCCCATAAACTAATACTCATTTCACCCCAAGAAAGGTGAAAAGAATTAGTTATTGGGGACCCAAACTGCAAGAAGTCACACATCACCTCCATGTTCTTATAGAATTGACCACATGTACAAAGTATGACATCATAAATTCCGATGGCTTAAAGAATTTCCATGTGTATGATTTTTTCTGCACAAGGGTAGAAAAAATCATTGCTTGATAGGCAACCTGAAAATAACCCCCTCTTGTTAAGATTATTATTTATGCTTTTGATCATAACAAAACTTGTATTAAGTTGAAATGCTCAATTTGCCTGAATTATGGACAAATATGCTTAGAATATATGCATGCTTATGAAAGTTTAAATTATGCAAGCATACACTAATAATGCATCTAATCTTTAATATGCTTGCACTTCGCTTTATTGAGATATCATATTATAGGCTTGAATGAAAATATTTGTTATCCCTACTCTGCAACATGTATAAATTATATGCAGATAAATACATTCTGATTAAATGATATATATTTCAAAGCTAAGAACTTAATAAGTGTAGAAAACTTCTAAGTGCTAGATCACATATGTCTATAATCAACTGCCGCAAGTAATTGCAACATTTCAGAAGAATTAATTTGAAGATTACATATAGAGACTCCAAATATGTGCAATAAAAGAGCTTACATTGTTTGTAAAGATACAAAGAGAAACTTCCATGGACAAATGCAATAGTAAAAACAAGCTTAAAGGCAAACCATGGTCGAGTCGCATGAACTTCGTCCAAGAAATTTGGAATATCTATAATGACCAAGCAAAAGTTTGTCTAAGACAAAGTAAGAAGAAATAATTTCATCATGCGCTCAGACAAATGAAGAAAGAAGAGAGACATTGAAATGGTTGCCCAGATAATCATACACAAAGAGAAGAAGCATTGTTTGACTAACAAAGCTAGAAGAAAGAATTTGTCCAAGGAAAAGAAGGCAAGACTAAAAGATGAATCATAAGCAACTTCGTCTGTGTGAAGACAAACAAATAAAGAATAAAGTAAGCAAGAAGTTGCAAAGATAAACTCCATCAACTACTCAAATAAATGTACTTAATGGGAGGAACTTCATTTGACAAGCTGCATAGACAAAATAGCTCAGACAAATCAGGAAGCAGCATAGTAAACACAGATGAAGATTCATAGACAAAGCAGTTGCTCGGACAAAGTGAACTTCACTGCACAAACACATTTGCCCATAACTTACTACAAACAAACCTAAAGATGAAGTGCAAAGCCTAATTCATCTGAAATGTAGAAGAGAAGAATTCTTCTAAGACTATCCAGCTTGACTTCATCTATGCCACCAAGAATTTGTCTATTACTTACTACAGATAAATCACATTCATGGAGGATCGATTGACAGACAATTTAAGAGAGAATTCATTTGAGACTTATGACAAACAAAGGCAAAGATAGAGAGAGGCCGTAACTTTGTCCGAAGTTAATTGATTTATGAGACTTGCATCAAAATGGCATTTGCACTTGTGCTTTCAATTTGTAGACTTGTTGTAATCACCATTTTTGGCGATGAGTGGTGCTGCAGACTTTCTAGCTATGACAAGTCAAATGAAGAACATCTTTCAACATAGCTCCTCTTCCTATTTGTAAAAGAATGGTGTTGCAGTAGCTTAAGACAAATCAAAAGGCATGCACTCCAATGATAAAAATCGCAATGGTCTTTTTCATTCATTGTTGCTCTCATCTCTGCATCCAATGAAACCCATCTTCTCCAATAGTCAAAATTCTAAAGAAGTTATTTAAGGAGAAGAGGTGGGATGATTCAAAGGTGGCAAAAGAATATTTTTTAAATGAACTTAACCTCATGCAAATCCTTCCACTCATGGCCAATAGCTTGAACCATCATCAATCTTTTATGAACTTTAATCTGCAAATCTTTATGGCCATTATCTCTCTATTATGGGAAGATTTTTCTATATTACATAGAGCTACTAAAGGATCACATCTTTCCCTATGCTTCAATGTAACACTTTGTAAAAGTGTATTAGTTTTTTGGTTAATTTGAAAAACCAAAGAGTTAGTGTGATCTTTGGAAAACTACATTATAATAAGTTATTGGTAAGCTCTAGAAAACCATCAAGTTTGTTGGTAATCTTCAAAACTAGTGAGTTTCCTTGTTAGCTTATGAAAACCAGAAGAGTATTGGGAGCATAATGTTTATGCCCCCTAGAGCTGAAATCCAGAAGAGTTTTGGGAAAACTTGTTTACGCCTCCCCAGAGCTAAAATCTAAAAGAGTGCTGGGAGCACTATGTTTATGCCCCTTGGAGTTAGAATCAAGAAGAGTATTTGGAATACTTGTTTATGACCCCTAGAGTTGGAATCTAAAAGAGTGCTAGGAGTACTTTATTTATGCCTCCTAAAGCTAGAATCCAAAAGAGTGTAGGGAATACTTATTTATACCACCTAGAGTTGGAATCTTGAAGAGTATTGGTAGTGTTTTCTTTACGCACCCTAGAGCTGAAATCTAGAAGGGTGCTGGGAGCTCTATTATATGTCCATTATATGAGATATAGTGAAACCCAAGGCATAAGGAGAGTGTGCTCTTGGAAGATTGGATGTAGGGATGGTTGCCCAAACCACTATAAAAATTGTGTTGTTTGTATGTGTGTTTATTTACTCTATTTTACATGTTAATGCTTTATTATTTAGCCTACTTTTCACAGCACATAAGCTTGAAAAGAGGGAAAAGTAATCTTACAGGAGTTAAGCGATTAATTTTTGTAATCCTAATTCATCCCTCCCGTTTTGGGTTAAGCTAACCTATGAGATCTAACAAGTGGTATTAGAGTAGGCGGCTAGATAAACAATTCTAGTGATATGTTTAACTTACCCAACAATGTTATCCTTTGTGTGTAGAGTCCCATAATATGGCTTAACCGAAGAGGAGAGGGTGAATTGAGTTTATGAAAATTCATTTCTTAATCCCTATTGAATCATTTCCCTCTTTACAGGTTTGTGTATGATGCATTATGAAGTAAATACAAAAATAGTAACATGCAAAAATGGATTAAGTTAATAAACAAAGACACAAAAATAACATGATTTTTATAGTGGTTTGAGAACCTCATCCTTACATTCACTCTTCAAAGAGTATACACTCATTATGTCTTGGGTTTCACTATATCCCATATAATGAAAATATAATAATGCTCCCAACACTCTTCTAGATTCTAGCTCTAGGGGCCGTAAACAAGTATTCCTAACACTCTTCTATATTCCAGCTTCAGGAAGCATAAACATAGTATTCCCAATACTCTTTTGGTTTTCATGAGCTTACCAAGAAACTCACTGGTATCTAAGATCACTAGCGAACTTCATGATTTTTTAGAGATCACCATCAACTCTCTAGTTTTCAGATTAACTAGAAAACTAATACACTTTTACAGAGTATTACAATGAAGCACTGGGGAAGATAAGATCTTTTACAACTCTAGCAATATAGAAAGATCTTCCTAAAATCTAAAATCAATGGTCATAAAGATTTACAGATTAAAGCTTATAAAAGATAGATGACGGTTTAAGCTCTTAGCCATGGGTAGAAGAATTTGCATAAGATTAGGATCATTTGAAATATCTTCCTTCACTACATTTGAATCATCCAACTCATCTTCTTAAATAAATCTACAAAAACTTGACCATTGCAAAAGAGAAGGTTGGGATTGATGCAAGAATGAGAGTAACTTTGAATGTAAAAGACTGTTATGATTTCTACTATTGGGGTACAAGCCTTCTTATTTGTCTTAAGCTACTGCAATGTCATTCTTTTACAAAGAGGAAGATGAGCTATTGTTGAAATATCTTTTCTCGATTTGACTTAACACGACTGAGAAACCTACAGCGCCACTTATTGCTAGAAATGGTGACTGAAATGAGTTTGTAAAATGAAAGCATGAGTACAGATGTCATTTAGATGCAAGTGACATAAATCAATTAATCTCGAAGAAATCATGGTCTATCTCTCTTTATCTATATTTATCAATCATAAGTCTTAAATAAATTTTCCATCAGTTTTGTTTGTCGGTTGATCTTCCATTAATGTAATTTGTCTATAGTAAGTAATAGATGAATTCAAGTGTCATAAACAAATTAGAACTGGTAGATGGACAAACTCTGCTTTATCTTGCTCATATAGACAGAGTAAAATGTTCTTCTTTTGTTCATCATTCATCTGTAAAAAGCGACAGACAAATTCTACTTTACTTTCTCTTAGATGAATTAGGCTCTGCACTTTGTCTATAGATTTGTCTGTAGTAAGTTAGATGGATGTGTTTGTGCATTGATGTTCACTTTGTCCAAGCAGCCACTTTGTCTATTTAGCTTTGTCTATGCTCACTTTACTGCTTCCACATTGTCACGCCCCACCTTCCAAGGTATGACTTATCATTTTACTTTGTATTTCACCTTGAACTGATATATACTTGTTTCTATTACATTCAACAATTCTTAACATTTCACATTCATAATTTTATTCACAATTGTATAATATATAAAATCAATTTATAAACAAAACTAGAGGATACATGCTATCCTCAACAATCACTTAACCATATCTCAAGTAAAACCCTAAGTATTTCGATCCAAGGGGTATACAATATCCCTTACATCCATGTATCATAGCCAATTAACCATTTATCTTAAACAAATATAGGATATCAACTATCCCCAGCCAAAACGACCATGCCCAGATACAATCAAATGGGATTTTTGCTCCCAATTATACAATATAGCAAATCAAAGGAGGGGTGCCTACTTACCTCATGTTCTTAGCTCCTAACCATTCCTCCAACCCTTTTCCTTTTCATCCTTCTCAAATCATCCTATACAAGATAAAATCTCATTCATTATAAACATAACTCGAACTAATTTCTTCCAAACTAATGAATATGATTTATGTCTAAACCCATATATATCAATAGAGAATCTTAAATTTCCATATTTAATTATATAAAATCCAAATCCTTATACAACATAATTGACATGTCATTAAATTCTATGATCAAAACAGATCAGATAGTAAAGTCCTCAACTATCCCAATTTGTATTACATAGAGCTGCTAAAGGATCACATCTTTTCCTATACTTCAATGTAACACTTTGTAGTTTTCTAGTTAAACTAAAAACCAAAGAGTTAGTGGTGATCTTTGGAAAACCACATTGTAATGAGTTGTCGGTGAGCTCTGGAAAACCATCAAGATTGTTGGCAATCTTCATAACCAGTGAGTTTTGTTGTTAGCTCTAGAAAACCAGAAGAGTGCTAGGAGCACTATGTTTATGCCCCTTGAAGCTTAAATCCAGAAGAGTGTTGGGAACACTTGTTTATGCCCCCCATAGTTGAAATCTAAAATAGTGCTAGGAACGCTATGTTTATAACCCCTAGAGCTAGAATCCAGAAGAGTATTTGGAACACTTGTATTATTTGTGCATGTACTTGTTTACTCTATCTTGCATTTTAATTCTTTATTACTTACCCTACTTTCCACAGCACACAAGCATGAAAGGAGAAAAAAGTAATCTTATAGGGTTAAGCGATTAACTTTCGTAAACCCAATTCACCCCTCCCCTCTTGGATTAAGCCACCCTACAAAATCCATCAAGTGGTATCAGAGCAGGCTAGATAAATAATTCTAGTGATCCGTTTGGCTTACCTAACAATGTCATCCTCTGTGATCTCCAAAGAATATTCAATCCTCCATCTTTCATATCTTTAAATGGATCCAATATACAAAATGGAAAGGAGACTGGAAATACATCTTATGGCCAATGATCTTAAGTTATAGAAAATCATTTTTATTAGCATAAGTGAGGATGAAAAGAGAAAGAGAGATCATGGCAATACAAAGTTAAGGCTAATAATGCCTAATTACATGCTCTTTGCCTTGTAAACACATCTTGGCTTGTAAAAACGAAAAAGGATATCTTAGACAAGCTCAATATGATTTCTAAGGGGAAAAATAGTTTACAAAATAGTTTACAGTTATATGATACTAATGCTATCACTAAGACTGATTTGAGCATAGGAAACAGAGAAGAAAAAAGTTCAATATATGAAAGTAGCAAAATTTTAAACTAAAGTTACATCACAGATTGAGGGGGAACAAATCTCAAGAGGAAATTAAAAGTTCAAGAAAAGTTGAAGCAATTATAAGAACCCCCAAGAGTTGAAGATGAAGAAGAAAGGAGACTTGGTTTGAAGAAAGAAAAATGAAGAAAATATGAAATACCAAGTTACTTCAAAATGCAAATGGTTCCTAAAAAATAAGTGGACAAGTCAAAGGTCACAGGAACCAGAAGAAAGGCAAGTGTAGGTATGGTACTTGAACTTAAATGAATTTATTGTTTGTCATTATCTGCATTTAAAATTTTTTGTGTATCCTTAATAATTCATTTGTATATCAACAAAAATTAGAATTCACATTTGAAATTTTGTGTGTGTATCTTTGTTATTGATTCATTTGAACATTGATATAAGTTAGGATTTAGGTTAAAACTAAATCAAACTTTAAAAACATAAATTAAGAACCTAGAGACAACTAGGAATAAGAAAATTCATATTCATAATCAATCCCTTAAAAAATAAGTACACTAAAGGACATTTGACTCAAAACATAATAAAACTTATAAAATAACATAACCGGATGATTATGCTCAAAAATCATTATTGGCAAATTAAGTTGATGTAGCATATAAAGTTAATCGTTATTCATAACTATGCTAGTTCAAATAAATAGTTAAAGCGAAATGCTTATTCTGTCAATTCATAAAAGCTACTTTAATTTAATAGGTTAATTCTTTGCATACTATTATGGTTAAAATAATGCTTTGCACTAATAATCTGCCAATACATATCCATATTTGTTTGAGCTTATTAATAAAGAGAAAGTGCAAGAATTTCTTAAGTGTATGTAGAAAAGCTTGAGATGAACATATGGAAAAAGAATGAGAACAATGTAAAATCAAAATCTACTTCTTAGCTTTATAAGTTCAAGCTCACAAATCCAAGCTAAAAAGCCAATAAGTTCAAGTTCCAGATGCAAGAAAAAGATTAGTTAAATCAAGAATATATTCCAGACAACAACATTAAACAAAAGCACCTATAGCAAGAGCTGAACGAATAGTCAAGATTAACAACAACACCTATAAGCTCAAATGAGAAATTCATAAAAGGAAGCATCAAAAGAGATAAGTTGTTTAACATGATTATACATTTCATTGCTATATACTATAGGTGCCTGTAAATAATTTTCCTTGGATTTAAATTGATATGAGCTTATTTCTTTGAGCTAAATCTTTCTAAAAACTTTTACTAATTAATAAATAATCAAACATTGACATCATTATAGTTCTAAGGCATAATCAAGCCTATTTGGGACTAGTCATTCCTTCTATAATCATTGCTAAGGCTTGATCTATTAAATAAATTTGAAACTTTTTGAAAAGTTAAATAAACACTTATGGATAAAACTCATAATGCTTTAAAAAATGATTGTTTAACATGCAATATTCATATTTACTATGCTTGCAAGGTTAAGGAGAACAAAGAGATCAACATTTAAAAGCTACCAACCATAAAAACAAAAATGAATCTAAATTGTCTCAAGATTGTCACTAGAAGAGGTCAATAGGATAAAATCCCCCAATATCAAGACTTAGCCTAGGAAACACAAGAAACTTAGCAACTCTACACTAGGCAAACTAGTCCACATTTAGAAGAAGAATATAGTTTAAACATTGCTAATAAATTACCTGGGATGGACTTTGTTGATAGAACATGAAGCACCTATACATACATAGAGTTAATAAGTTATGAGTCTATGAAAAGAAAATAAAAACATATTTTAAGACTCTCATGAAAAGTGTATAGGAAAGACTCTTGAAAGAAATTGAGATGAAACGAAGATAAGCATATAAGAAAAGTACTAAAAGTATCAAAAAGATAAAGAAGAGAGATTGAAAGAAAAAGAGTTGAAAATCTTAAATACTACTCTTAACCATCTAAAAGAATCATTTGAGAATAAATCACTTATATTAGAGGTAGTTAGATTTAAGAAATTAAAAGAAGATATATAAAAGTCTAGGAATCTTTCTGAAGAAACATTAAAGTAAAATTTGTGACTTAAACCAATTTTGATCAATATCTCACAGTTAGTAATAACCTCTGTTGAATTTCAAAACATATTGATCAAACTACATCACATGGGAATCTAATGATAAGATGCTTGATTCTGCATTCAACATGTGTTGTGAAACCTTACATATTTGAATGTTGCCTATACTAAAATGTGAATCATAACGATGTCACCCGAATCATGCATTATCACATCATGATATGTACTTGGAAGAATATGTTGGATGAAAGTATTCTAATCTGAATGTTAGTTTGGTATGAGTCTTCTTATAAATGAGAATTATGATTTTGATGCATTTTTGAAATGATTGATGTATGCTTAAAAGTTGCTTATTTATTATCTAATGTTTGAATGTTGCCATTTATATGAGTCTGCTTCTTATATTGATAAAAATGCTTCATATGCAATCACACTTAAAACCAAACAAAATATTTTTTTGGGAGGCACAACAATAGATATAAACTAAGGGAGACAGAGACTTATATGCTAATACAGAGAGAAAAATGCGTGATGATTGTGAGAGACAGGGGGAGTGATGAACTTAGAATATAAAAGCTATTACACCAAGTCTTTTAAGTTCCCCTAAGCTAAACCTTTTTTATTCTAACAAAAAGAGGGAGAAAGAGTGTAAGACTTGTAAAGAAGTAAAATTAATCTAGAAAGCAAAGGGGGAGAGAACATGAGAATCATAAAAAGAATTAAAATGAGAGTTAAACAAAAGTGTCAAACCCCTTAGGGATTATAAGAGTCAATTATTCATAGGAAGAATTATTAATTAGAATTTTAATCACAAGTCTTCAAGTTTTGTCATTATCAAAAAGGTGGAGATTGTTAGGCTTATTATATATGATTTTGATGATAATAAAACTTGTATTAAGTTGAAATGACCAGTTTGCTTGAATTATGGACAAATATGCTTAGAACATATGCAAGCTTATGGAAATTTAAATTATGCAAGCATATGCTAATAATGCATCTAATCTTTAATATGGTTAGACTTCGCTTTATTGAGATATTATATTATGGGCTTGAATGAACATATATGTTATTCCTGCTCTACAACATGTGCAAATTATATGAGGATAAATACATTCTGATTAAATGATATATATTTCAAAGCTAACAACGTAGCAAGTGCAAAAAACTTCCAAGTGCTGGATCAAATTAATCAGTAATCAACTGCCGCAACTAATTGCCATGTTTCAAAAGAATTAATTTGAATATTACAAACAGAGGCTTCAAAGATGTGCAACAAGAGAGCTTGCATTGTTTGTAAAGATAAAGAGAAAAACTTCCACAGATAAATGCAATGGTAAAAACAAGCTTAAAGGCAAAACCATGGTAATGGTAGCATGAGCTTTGTCTAAGAAATTTGAACTATCAATAATGACCAAGCAGCAATTTGTCTAAGACAAAGTAAGAAGAAGTAACTTTATCATGCACTCAGACAAATAAAGAAAGAAGAAAGAAATTAAAATAATCGCCTGGATAATCATGCACAAAGAGAAGACACTTTGTCTAACTAACAAAGCCAAAAGAAAGAATTTGTCTAAGGAAAAAAAGGCAAGACTAAAAGATGAGTCATAAGCAACTTTGTCTATGTGAAGACAAACAAATCAAGAATGAAGTAAGCAAGAAGTCAGAAAGACAGACTCCATTAGCTACTCAGACAAATGTGCTCACTAGAGGAATTTCATTTGACAAGCCACACAGACAAAATAGATCAGATAAATCAGGAAGCGGCATAGTAAATATAAACGAAGCTTCACAAACAAAGTAGTTGCTTGAACAAAGTGAACTTCACTGCACAAGCACATTCACCTATAACTTACTACAAACAAACCCAAAGATGAAGTGCAAAGCCTAATTCATCCGAAATGTAGAAGAGAAGAATTCATTTGAGACTATCCAACTCAATTTTTTCTGCACCACTAAGAATTTGTCTGTTACTTACTACAAATAAATCATGTTCATGGAGGATCGACTAACAAATAATTCAAGGGGAAATTCATCCAAGACTTATGACAAACAAATGCAAAGATAGAGAGAAGTTGTAACTTGTCTGAAGTTAATTGATTTAAGAGGCTTGCATCAAAATGGCATCTGCACTTGTGCTTTCAATGTGAAGAGTTATTTCAGTTATCATTTTTGATAATAAGCGGCGTTATAGGCTTTCTAGCTGTGACAAGTCAAATAAAGAACATCTTTCAACACAGCTCATCTTCCTCTCTATAAAAGAACGTTGTTGCAGTAATTTGAGACAAATCAGGAGGCATGCACTTCAACGACAAAAATCATAAGGGTCTTCTTCATTCATTGCTACTCTCATCTCTGCATCCAACGGAACTCATCTTCTCCAATAATTAAAATTCTAAAGGAGCTATTTAAGGAGAAGAGGTGGGACAATTCAAAGGCGGTGAAGTAGTACTTTTCAAATGAGCTTAACCTTATGCAAATCCTTCCATCCATGGCCAAGAGCTTAAACCATCATTTATCTTTTATGAGCTTTAATCTATAAATCTTTATGGCCATTATCTCTACATTATTGGAAGATCTTTCTGTATTACATAGAGCTGCTAAAAGATTACATCTTCCCCTATGCTTTATTTTGACACTTTGTAAAAGTGTATTAGTTTTTTGGTTAATCTAAAAACCAAAGAGTTAGTAGTGATCTTTAGAAAACCACATTATAATGAGTTGTTGGTAGCCACTGGAAAACCATCAAGTTTGCCAGTAATCTTCAAAACTAGTGAGTTTCCTGGTTAGCTCATGAAAACCATAAGAGTATTGGGAGCACTATGTTTATGGCCCCCTAGAGATGAAATCTGAAAGAGGAACACTTATTTATGCCCCCAAAGTTGGAATCTAAAAGAGTGTTGAGAGTGCTATGTTTATGCCTCCTAGAGCTGAAATCCAAAAGAGTGTTCAGAACACTTATTTACGCCCCTTAAAGATGGAATCTAGAAAAGTATTGGGAGCACTATGTTTATATTCCCTAGAATTGTAATTCAAAAGAGTGTTGGGAATACTACTATACGCCTCCTAGAGCTGGAATCTAGAAGAGTGCTGGGAGTACTGTATTTACGCTCCTTGAAGCTAAAATCTAGAAGAGTGCTAGAAGCACTATTGTATTCTCATTATTTGGGATATAGTAGAACCCAAGGCACAAGGAGAGTATGCTCTTGGAAGAGTGGATGTAGGGATGGTTTTCCGAAATACTATAAAAATTATGTTAATTGTGTGTGTGCTTATTTATTCTATCTTGCATTTTAATGCTTTATTACTTAGCCTACATTCCACAGCACACTAGCATGAAAAGAGGGAAAAGTAATCATATAGGGGTTAAGTGATTAATTTTCGTAAACCCAATTCACCCCTCCCCTCTTAGGTTAAGCCACCCTATAGGATCTAACACCTCTTACCTCCGTGTGTAAATTGATAACTATGAAGCAACTAACTCTTGTGGTGAGGAGTCTCTACCACATACTCATGTGGGTCTTTCATTTCTTAAATAGGAGATAAGAAATAGCCATCAAAGTAACCCCGCTAGTCATAATAGGCAAAATATCTCACTGATAAGAATCCGCTGGCTATGCCTTCCTTCCAGATAAATGAAGGATTAAAGTGAAGAAAGAATAAGCGGCCCTGATTTCTTATGTTCCCAAGTCACTGGAAATAAAACTAAGGAGCTTTTACCTCTAAAACTCCACATTATCCCAAATGAATTCATTTTATAGGAGGAGATCGCATTCTTTGATTATGGGTCGCTACCGTTGGGTGTTTTCTTCTGCCAACAGTGTAATTGACAAGGTACTGGTATAAGAAGCTTTCCCTCCTCTGGTTGCCACTCAATATTGCTGCATTTTATCCATAGGCAATGTTAGTAGAAGGAGGATCAATATTGTCAAAAGGCATGAATCTCTCATCTTTAGCAAGAGAATCACCAAAATCTACATGATCAAGAGATACGGCAAATGATGGAGAAGCTACTCTGCTGTTGGGATCCATATCTGTAAAATAAACCATAAAATGAGTTAATGAAGTGGTTAACAAGCATTTATATAATAAAAAATGCATGCTTTCCACAAGGGATCAAGATAAGAACATTGAATACAAAATTGTTATGGATAATCCCTCAAGTAACAAAATTCAAAAATAAAAAAAAACATGTATTTTGGTATTTTTCTAACAAATCATGAATTTTTAAGGATTTTTTCAATAAAACCCATTTATTTTGGGGCTTTTTCCAACAAAGCCCATGCATTTGGTGATTTTTTCCAACAAAATCATGAATTTTTGGGCCTCCACAATAAAAACCCATATGTTTGGGCTCTCCAACAAAAACCCATGTGCTTTGGGTTGTTCCCAATAAAGCCCATGAGTTTTGGGTCTTCCATAGTAACTAGCCCACGTACATTAGGCTCATGTTCAACCAGCCCACCACTCGCCTAGGCCACCAACAACAAGTCCATGAGCTTCCGGTCCAAGTTGGGCCTCATGATAGAGCCCAAGTCTAGATGGGCTACCTGCTCAAGCTTGCCCATATTTGCGATATTCCTATTCAAGCCCATGACTACCCCACCTGGGCTTATTTGCAACCAAGCCCATGCTGATCGTTCCTCCTTCAACAAGTCTGCAACATGCTAGGCTTTCCACCAACCAAGCTCACCAGGAGAAGGTTGCTGAAATACATCAGTGGCCAAGACGCCCTTCTCCCATTGCAAGAGAAACCATCTTCTCCGAACAGTACTAATGGAAAAGTAGCACACATATAAATAAAAAAATGCTGAGAAAAGAACAATAGTAATCTACGGTTGACACAATCATCTCAAGTAACTATGATTTCCATTAGCTATACCATCTACCCACTCTACATTCTTCTAGGAAAATGGTGCAATTAAAGGAAATGTATAAATGGAATGGGTCGGATGAATGGAAAAAGAGTATTGGGAAAGTTCATGTGAATGGCTAGATGACAATATGTGCAATTAGACACCTCTTCCAAAATGGTGGAGCCATCCAACCCCTTCAATATAATGCCAAAACCACAGAACCCACCAGCGTTAAGAGATAAGAAGGTAGGAATCAATTGTTGAATTTCTTTAAGAATTCTTCTCCAATGGGAGTTATAAGAAGATGCAGAAGAAACTCCTTGAGTCTCTTACAGAGATGGTGAATGGTGGTGATTATGAGAATAGAAGATAAAATCTTCTTTCCCCTTCAATGGCAAGTAGCAATCCATCCCTTATCCCATCAATAAGTCAAGCAATAGATTAGATTCTCTAAGAACAGCAAAACTGACAGTGATGTGCAAGGATCTATAAATGGGTTCGTTTCCTCCCAATAATGGTGGAGTAAGAACTGAAATAAAGTTCTCAATGAGAACTCAGCAAAATGGTGAGGAAACCCTGGAACTGTTTGAAAACGCCTGCAAAATAGAAAGCAGAAGATGCAATGGCATTCTTCTTGAACATCATTATAAAGGCAGTAAGGGATTGCCATTGAGCCTAGCAAATGGCTAAAAGAAGAAGTGCACAAAAAGTCCTAGTAGAAGCTTCCTAGAATGGAAACCCATCTCATTTTCTTATAAAATTTAAATGAATGGCCTGGATCACGATCTGTTATCTGGCCCATTAATTCAAGTTGATCATGAGGATGCACAGAAATCTGATTTTCCAAGAGGCAGGGGTGGTGGCCATCACTATGCTCACTCTACCAAGTGCTTACCCCTGCTAAATGACCACCGGGGGCATTTGTTAGGCCATGAAAAATCTGATGGACTGGAATTTATTTATGTCATGCGTAGAAAATACAATGTGTTTATGGCTTAGATTTAGTTTTGGCTTTTAACATTTTGGACAAGGCTGGCTTGCCGGGAATACTACTCTCATTGCATCCATAGTATTCATAATTTACACAGGTCCTACACATCCTCTAGATGCAATCTTGCCAATATTGTTCATTGATGGCATCAAATTCTATCCATGGTATGCTTTGTTCGGAAGATCCACTAGCTACGTCCTCCTCTATCTAATTCATGGTTAGGGCAGAAGCAGAGCACATAGTTAAAGAGGAATCACATTTCCACTCTCTTAGTCAACGTTAAAGCAATGCAGAAGGCACATAGTTAATGTTGCTAGGACGTTTGAAATGCAAAGAGCGGAATCAAGGAGCGGAATTAAGGCTTTCTCTCTCCAGGTCATGCCCAAAGACAACATTACAAGCACAAAGCAGTAGTAATTTTGCAAACTGCAGGTAGCATAGGCAGTGTAGACGCCTCTAAGCATGCTTAGTTGAAGAACAAATTCCACCAAGTATGCACAGTCAGTGTCATGAATCTCTGAGCACATAATTGACATTAAAAAATCAAAAGTAATTAGAGTTTGGAGGATGGCCTAGTTACGCTACCTCCAAGAGTAGTGGAAGTGCAAGGGTGTAATGCCCTGCATCCCCATCCTATGCGTTTTGAGCATGTCACACTGGAACCATTGTGGAATGCTACCACTTCCCTTCTTCTTAAGGGAAGTCTTCCCATAATCTCACTATTTTCCTATTTCTAAGAAAAATTCTACCAAATTTTTGGTAGAGTTTACTCTATGTTTTTAGGACTTAAAATTGTACAAACATTTATAAATCATATAAATTTATATTTATATATCATATAAATTTATATTTAATAATGATAAAATGTTAACATAAACCTCATACTCACCCACTACCCAAAACCTGCTTAGCCCCATGATGGCAATATACATTTGAATTAATTTATATCTATTTGCAATTACATAATGACATACCAATCATTTTACAACATTATACATAAGAAGAGTACATCTCTTATTAAATTTATATATTTTTGAATACATACACATAACACCAAAAATTTCTAACTACAATTTATACAAACATAATAAAATCAATGTCTTTAAGCTCCCTTGCTTGACCTCTAAGCTAAAAACATGTAATAAATAGGCATGAGTATGAGCAAACTCAATAAGTAGGCATAATAGAAAATAATAATTAAAATAATAACATGTTTACATTTATATAATTAGTGTATCATAAGCCATGCAGGAAATCCATATCACAATAGTGCCATTAGGGCACAATACACAATCCATACCAAAATAGTGTCATTCCAGCACAACACACATTAATACCATATTTTAGCCAACATCTCAATCACGCCTTTCAGGAACTTCACTTCTAGTCACTCTGGGTACATTATAACTATGTCATTCAGGCATCCTATATCCACTTATATCATTAGTTTGTATCCCTCATAACTATGCTACCATATCTGTGCCATTCGAGCACCTCATATCCACTAGTGCCTTATAGGCATCCACATATCCTATTATATTTTATATAATTAAGATATTTTCTATCTCCACTAAGCTTATGTAATAACAATAAGAATTTGAGACATAAATACACTCAAAAATATACAACTAATACCAAACATCATTTCTGGGATCTCCACAATCCCCATTCATAAATAGATGCTCGTAAATAAATAAATGCAAACAATGGGATACTCACTGTCCCTTTTCAATAATATATTTCGAAGAATAACCTACTTGCCTTGAGTGAATCATTATACACTCGTCAAGCTCCATACCTTTTTATCCTTCTCAAATCATCTTGTACAAGGCAACAATCCCATTCATTTACAAGACATATTGGCTAATTCATATCAAGCCATTAGATTAGTCTTTTTACACATCATCAATTAGACAACGTTATTACACCATCATTCATTGTTAAACCTATCTATCTTTCAAGTGCATGGCTATCTTTAGAATGCAACACTACACTTTAACATTACTAATCATTCCTCTAGGCATGTAATTCAATAGACAATGATGTAATACCTCGTAGTCATTCATAACTTGTAAGTTTTTCTATAACACGAGATTAGGGTTTTTATTCCCAATTACAAATCATGATTCCACATCATATTCAATATCAAATTTACTTTAATAACATGCTTATCAAGCTTATAACTCAATTAGACTAAGCATAATTATATTTTTATACAAAAACTCCCAAGTTTACTCTTTATGAGTGATTGTTCACATCAAGAACTTATGCATAATCACATTTAATTAACTCCAAATCATGCCACAACCATTATAATCAAGTTATTAGTCAAATTTCCTTATCAATTTACACAATTTCATACCAATTCACCCCTAGGGTTACTATTCACAGATAAGGTTAATACATAATTGTAATTTTCCAAGTCTAAATCATGCCAAAATTATCATAAAACACGCTTTACTCATTTCCCCCTTGCTTATTACACGAATTCATGAACTTCCCTAAATTTCACTATTCATCTTCACCAAAATTATTATTCACAAAATGCTAATCATACAAAATCATGAATTCATATGCCCTAGATCATGCTAAATATCTTAAAAATCATATATTGATTAAAATTTTCATCAAATTTAACATAAAACCCATATAAATCCCACCATTTCATTGTTTACGAAATGAGTTCCAAATCCTAGCAAAGATAAATATGAAATCCAATGGGAAGAAAGGGATTTACCTTAATTTTCCAAGCGTGACTTTCATCTTCCATCATTTTTTACTTCAATTCCTCAAGAATCCACTGTGAATCACCTCCAAATCACCTCCAACTAGGTCCCCATCCATGGAAGCATCCCCAAATAGCAAGAAAAGGGAATTTTAATCCCTAAACCCATGATTTCTCATGCATATCTACAAGGGTCATAGCCAAAATCATCGAAAAACTGAGTTTAAGTTATTAGTTTTTCATGGTTAAGACATTGGGACCAGAGGAGGGAAGAAGAAACTAAAAAAAATAGAAAGAATGGGCCAAAAATCAGACAACTAACACTGGCACCGCGGCCTCAAATCTGGTGTAGGAGATAGTCTCACTAAATTAAATATATCTCTCTCATATGATGTTAAAATAATACAATTCTTAAGGCATTACAAAGATAAATTCAATATATACACTTTTTATAAATCAGCCTACATAGATGTCAAAATTTTAATTAAAGTAACCCAAGTCGGTAATCTTGGTACTTTTTACCTATATGGAGCAGTTTTAGTGCATTAATCATAACATCTGCATCCAATATCCAAATAAGATGATTTTTGATAACTTAGAAAGATAATCTCAATATATACAACTCTTATGTTGACCACATATTTAAATTATTTCATTATATATAAAAAATTGATCACAAATTACTCATTTTTCAAATTTAGCATTTTCTTAGCATACTCTTTTTCTCAATACACAATCTCACTTTTTCAGTTATATTAAAAACAAATCTAATATATTCAATTATTTAAGTATTAATTTATCAAATTTAACACCCTAGGTGTTACAAAGGGAATCCAGGAAGTAGCATAGACAAGCTTCTCCATCCTGATGGTGCATATGCAGCATGATAATTCAGCAAAAATTGTTGGCACCATGGGAAATTTATCTCCGCCAAACATATGTTTAGATAAGGCTACAAAAATGTCTAAAAAGCACTCTCCACATCATTCATGAAAACAACCTTGCAGCAAGCTAACAAGGCAACTCGTGACTACGCTATCAACTCGCGTAGTTGAAGAAGGCAGACAGAGGGGGGCGCATAGGCAAGCTTCTCCAAATGGGGGGCACGTAGTCAAGCTCAGCAGTCAGCATGCAAAAGAAATATCTCTAGCTATGCCGGTAGGTAGAGTGATTAACGACTTACCAATCATTCATCTGAGTAGGTTGCGTAGTTGACATGGGCAAAGGCATGTGACCCACTTGAAATGCCTTTCAAAGATATTGAATATTTCAACATTTCCTAGAGGAAAAAAAACACATTATTTGATGATGAAATTGGTCATCAACCAAAGATGCAATTTGGGATTAAAAAAATTTTGGAAAAAAAAATGTTGGTTAATGTGTTTGGTGTGACCTTAATACAATATGCATCCCATGTAAATGCTAAAATTGATCCAAAAGATTCATCTGCATCGCTAATCCTTGATTAAAAGTTTCACTAAGATTGAATTAGACACCGGCTTGATGATTTGGATCATGAGAATAAAAGGCAATCCTATCTTACCACACATAGTCATTGAGGCAAGTAAAATGGAGTCAAATGAGCTATGATTAATTATACTGGAATGCCAAGATAGGGTCCAAGGTAATAATTAATGTGGTGGATAGTAAAAGTCTTCCAAATGCTTCCATGTAAACATCAAGCTGCTCAAGCGATGTATTATCAGCAACATGTACAACTTACACCCTATCTGTTGTAAAAGTCAAAGCAACTAGCCACCTAGTGTTGAAACAAGGGTAACGACTCTGAACATGCAACCATGAGTACATTTGTAGTCCGATGGATTTACGTGATGCGGCCCACATGGATTTAAGGGATATTTACAGGCCTATACAGGAATGCCCAAATAAAGTTGGAATTAATTTGGGATTATAAGATAATCAACCAAAGCCCAAAAGGGTATTATTTAAGTATTTT
Source organism: Pouteria campechiana (assembly GCA_036873735.1). Taxonomy (NCBI): domain Eukaryota; kingdom Viridiplantae; phylum Streptophyta; class Magnoliopsida; order Ericales; family Sapotaceae; genus Pouteria; species Pouteria campechiana. The sequence continues at coordinate 7,953 of JAYJMB010073128.1, read as the reverse complement.
GGAAATTCAAATGGTATTTTCAATTACATCATTTCATTAGAAAATGCATGCCAAAACACTTAAAATGGGCCAATTGGGTTGAGATCATGGTTAATGGGAAATTTCCTAACTTCCCTCTAAAGGAGCATAGTCAAATACAAATTTCCTGACTCCACTTCAAAGGAGCACAGTCGAAGCAAATTTCCTAACTCCACTCTCAAGGAGCGTAATTAGAGGTAAAATTCCTGACACCACTCCCAAGGAGCATACTTAGAGACAAAGTTCCTAACTTCGCTCCCAAGGAGCATAGTCAGAGGAAAGTTTTGACTTTGCTCCCAAGGAGTGTAATCAAAGGTAAAATTCCTTACACCACTCTCAAGGAGCTCATTTAAAGTCAAAATCCCTGATTCTACTCCTAATGAGCACAGTCAAAAGCAAAATCCCTGACATAACCCCCAAAGAGTATATACTCAAAGGCAAAATCCCTTACTTCGCTCCCATCAGGAAATTTGCGTTTTTCTCCCGAGGAGAGTAGTTGAGAATTTTACAAGTTTCACCTAACTATAGTTGAGAATTTTACAATCTACCCCGAGAGAGCAGAGTCAAACCCTGGGAGCCTATAAATACCCCCTCATTTGCTCATTCAAGATATAGAATTTTCCGGACTGAAAGCTTTGAGAACTCTTCACAAGGCATGTGTCTCCCCTAACACCAGTGGCTTTTAGCCTACTAGATATTTCTCTTATTGCCTCAGGGCACTTTGTCATGGCTCCACCATGATATACGCATGGGTCCTACCCACAATGTGGTAATGGTGGGTCTCATATGATTATGGACAATAGGATGTTGCCAGTTTGAACAATTAAAACATACCTAAATTGCTTAAACCTTGATTAAACCCCGTAAATGGTAGAGCTACCCTTGAAATGCCTCATGAATCCAAAAAATGATGATATGTTTCCTATCCACCATCTTAAACTAATTAGGGACTATTATTAGCACCAATCACTATCATTAATGTTATTAACCTGAAGGGTTTAGTTTTGATGATTAACAAAACTTGTTTATGACTTAAATTAAGTTAATAATATTTTTCTACGTTCTTATAAAACAAAGGAAGAAAAAAGAGAGAAAAAGATTCTGTTCGCAATTGCTACAATAAATTGCTACAATGATTTACTACATTAACTTTCGGGCGTAGCTGCAATGGCTGTGGACAAAAAGTTCAGACATAGCTACTAACTTTAGACATAGAATTTAGACCAAGCACTATAGTAACTATGCTATAGTGAACCACTACAGGATAACAACAATAATTTTCGGACACAGAGTCAAGTCCAAAAATTAACTTCAAGTCCGGAATTTAACTGCAGACATAGTTGTGTTTGCAATTGCTATAGTGGACTGCCATAAAGGCTGCTATAGTGATTTTTGAACATAGCCATAATTAAGTTCAAAAGCTTAACTTTGGACATAGACTTCACAAGCACAATAGTAACTATTACAGTAAAACTACTATAGTAAAAAATCATTATTTTCGAATATTCAGAAATTTAATGCTCTACAAAATCTACATTTCACAACCGTCTTCATCCAAATGGTCCATAACCTCTCTAGATTGTATAAAAAGACAATCCATTAAAGAGAAAAGAGATGCTTAAAGGTTCTAAGTGCCAAAGATAAATCAAATACAAGAAACTCATTCAAGTTTCATAAGTATCTTTACTTCAAGGTTTTGCTAACATCAAAGAGCTTCAAGACCACATCAATAACACTTATAGGGAGTTCGAATTCACTATAATGTGATTTATTATTGCATCTTTTTTGTTTGTTTAAGCTTTAATTGTGTGTACTCATTAGCCTAGATTAGAGGCATTCCATTATAAATATTTTTAAGAGTTTCTAGTTAGCTCTAAGAAACAAGATTGTGGAGTTACTAGTTAGCTCTTGAGAAACCAGATTGTATAAATTGATAATGAGCTTGGAAAAACTATCAGTGTAAGTTCATTGGTGGGCTTGGAAACCAACAAGTTCATTGGTCAACTTGGAAACCAACAGTGTGAGTTTCTGATGAGCTCAGTAAAACTAATGTATGAGTTCTTGGTTAGCTTTGGAAACCAAGTATGTTCCACAAGTTATAGTGGAACCCAATGTTGGGGAAACCTTGGAGAGTGGAGTAGGTGCCAAGGGGGGTCCAAACCACAATGATCCTTGTGTCTTTATTATTGTATGCTTATGTGTTTCCATTATCTTTTATTTTTTGCACTTGTACAATTAGTTTATTTTTCTCACACCATTTGGATTTCAACTTTGCCATACACCCTATATTTTGGGGCCAACAAGTGTTAGTCAATTAACTCAAAGTGTAATTAGGCTTAATCCATGTAACCTGCCTCTATGATCTCTCACAAGTTAACTGTAGAGAGCGCTTGCTTTTGGTTTTCCATGTGATATTAGAAAACACCGCTCATCTAATCACTCAACAGCCTAAGTCTAAGACTGGGTCACTAAGTCATGACTCATCGAGTCAAACCTTAGCAAAATCATTTCAAATCAGTTAAACCAGTCTACCTGGTCCCACTCTTCCTAATTTTCTCATGAGTAATTAAGAGAGCTAAGTTAAACCCTGTCATCCTGATCCCACTCTTCCTAAGCTTCTCATTGGTAATTGAGAGAGCTAAGCTAAAACCTAGTTTACCTGGTTCCACTCTTCCTAAGCTTCTCATGGGCAATTGAGGGAGCCAACTAAACCCAATCAACCTTGTCTCACCCTTCCTAAGCTTCTCATCAACAATTTGAGAGAGCTGAGCACCTGTTCTTCCTAGTCTCTTTCAGGTCTAAACATAATGTAGATCACCCGGTCTTAAGTCCTTTTGGAATTACTAATTGGGTCATAAATCACCTACTATCTCTATGGTTTCTTACAGTTTAAATAATAGAAATCACTCAGTCTTGATGACATCCGGGACATACCAATTAAATCAAAATACTCATTCTTTAGGTTGGCCTAAAGTCTAACAATTTAGTCTAGAGTTGTGTTATCCTCTTCACCCATTGGCTTTAGATGATCCCCTAAATATGAAGTCATCGCAATGCACTCAGCGATCCTAAAGACAATACACATTTATTTGAGAGAAGCTGTGTTTTTTTTGTTTCTAAAATGCATTGTACTTTTTCTTTTAATTAAGGATTTTCTTCCATTGTGAAGATGCAATTAGGACCACTTATAGTCTGGAATGTGAATATGCAAGTTTTTGATATACACAGCAAGTGTAATTAATTGAGGACATTCAATAAAAATAGAAATTGTTTGATTCATTCCAAAAATGATGAATCTTTTTGTTCCATTTTGTATCCTCTTTTTATACTTTTTATAATAACATGGCAATTAACCTTCATGAGGAACCCTTGAATATCGAGACTCAAAGTGATGGTTCTCATAGTCCTCTGGCTTTCTTGGTTGAAACCTTAGATCACAAGGGTAGTGCTTTTGAGCATAGATGGGCACATCCCAATTCGTTTTAACACTTTGAGTAGAAGAATATTCACCATGGATCCTGGATCTATTATAATGCAGTTAATCCTTTCTCTGGCTAGGTCACCATTTACAAGCAATGGACAATTATGCTCTATACTTATAAGCAACATGTCATCATCGGTAAAGGTGATTGTTTAGTTGCATTCGATTATTATAGCAACCTTTATCAGATACAAGTTCTTGATTGACTCATCTACCAGCACATTAATAAGCACTTCTCAAGACTTCTTAGAGAGTTACGGTCCATCATATATGTTAAGTCTTGCTATTATTCAATGCAGCTGAGCAACGAAATCATATTCTGGCTAATTTGCGAACTCAGGATCTTCCTTTTCTTAGACTAGAGTACAATGAACTCCAGTGCTGGTTTTTTTTGCATTAGAGCTTTTTCTTTATCTTAGTTTGTATTTTTTTTGGATAATAACAAAACTATTATTTCCGCGGATTCAAATGCTTCTTATAGAGCATTTTCTTTATCCGACATGACTTTGGTCATGTTGCAAGATACCTTCATAGGTTCTGATAGCTCTTGGATTAACAACTTGAGCAATCTAGAAAATGAAGTAGGAACCCCCTTGGCCAGTTGAAAGTCCTTGCCTAATGCAATGATACATTCCTACACTACGCACCCTTCTTCTCACAGTATAGGGCAATAAAGGCAAAAAGTACACTATCTTAAGATGAAATCATAAATATGTTCCCCTTCAAGATAATGAATTCCTCATACTTGTCCCTTAGAGAACTAGAAGGTGTATTCATGGAATATGTGCACAAATGCTTAGGTTAGCACCCCCTAAGATCTAAATGATTCTGCTGGCAATGTTGTCATCCTTTTTAGAGCATAACTATTACCAACTAGTGAGAATGGGAAGCTTCTGATTGCATATGCTTCATTCTAAGACATCATTCACAACAGGGCTTGATATTGGAACAAGTGTCTGATTGCAGCTTTGTAGCCTTCATTAAACAATTTCATCATAGGCCACCCTAAATAATGGACTTGCTTGATTTAAGGGACTATCATTAGAATAGGGGCCTTCATGTAGTGCAGGTATTTAAGGATTCTCATAATATACAATTCTATGAATACCCGCTCCTTTGGAAGGTCATCCATTGCCTTCATTTTCTTCCTTTTAGCCTGATCGAGTGTTTCTATGAAGTTAGATGGCATTTGGTGATGAAAATAAGCTCTTCCTGCTAGATAGTGATGAACTTCTTCTGCTTCTGGGCGATCAAGCGATTGCAAATCACTCCACACAGCGTCCCTCCATTTATGGATATAATTGGCTATCTTCTCACCAAAATCCTGGTCCTAGTTAATGAGAGACTTCTTAATTACTTCCTTTCATTTAGAAAGGAAGCATAGCAAGAACATATCTTGCAAGAGGAACCATTCTTTGACACCTTGAACTACTGGAGTCCAAAACTAATTCTTCTTCACTTCTAGGAAAAGTGAATTCTCAAAGCACCGGTACATCTTCCCAAGATTTGGATGCTCCCCCGCAGCATTCATCAACATAGTAGAGCAGGTGCTTGACCAGTAAAGTGTCAACATTAAATAAAGTGAATCCTTGGTGCCAATGTTCCCTTTAGCGATCATGCCTTCTACGAGAATGTTCTTACTTCTTCTTCAGCTGGCTTATGGAAGCCTCACCTTCCCCAATATGGTAATAAGAAGCCACTATCGGATATTCAAATAAATCATCTTCATCAAGGCTTAGGTTTCTCCTAGTTTTTAGGTCTAGTTAGTTATCCTAGAGTGTGGCCCATACTTCTTCTATAACTAACAAGAATGATGGTGATGGCCTCCAAGCATAAAGCTCTAGGCATCCTTGATTAAGGTGGGTTATTCTCTTCTTTTCCTCCATCATTTTCTTATAGAAGGATTTAAGCGTCTCAGGCTAGAGGTAATCCCCAATTATGTATGGATGAAACCATGATGGCCGATAACATATTCTTTTGGGGCATGAGAATAAATCCTTTAGATGCTCATCCCTTTCCCTCTATTTTGTATGTTTTATTTGATAGTTTTGTCCCTTGTATCTCATCAACGGGACTTCTAGGATGTCTTTTGGACAAACAAGATCCCAACTTTCATCATCGACCATGACTTCCCTTTGCACTTCTCAGCCAAAGGTTTTAGAGTATTAGCGATCAAATTCTTATTCCATTATCGCCAGATCAAGAATTTCTTTCACCAATATGTTGTTGGATGCTGCTGGTGCATCCTTTTTGGTATAATGATTCCACTCTTCATGCAATGGGGATAATTCTCCTCACTTCTTGCATTTAACTATCGAGTGATTGATGCTCTGATGGTAATGGTAATATAAGGGATGGTTCACCTTATCTGTTTCAGTTTGGAATAATGGTTATGTAGCTTTATATTGCCTAATTGGATGAGCCCAAATAGAATTGGTACCACTTTCTTATTAGAGTACTGATATTTTGGCTTCAAGATCTCTCTTTTTTTTGTTTGTCTATCATTACCACCAGTTTTGGTTTAATACTATCGACAAAAATACTTGATTTGCCTTTTTTCTAGTTCTTTTTTTTTTGTCTGAAGGAGCTCTTTTTTTGCTTATCATCCCTATCTTTACTCTTCCCAGAGAGAGAGAGAGGAGGCATTCCTTTCGACTTGCCTCATTAGCCAATACCCTAGAGGTAGTTATCTGCTCATTCACCATAATAATAAGGTCAACCTTGATGCCATTGCAACATAAGTAAACTCCGTGTTTTTTAGTTAAGGTTGCTTGCACTTGCTAGCTTCTCTTTGCCAGTGGGAGATGAATTTCTCTACCGATTCATCATCCCTTTGCATATAAGGGAGAGGTTTGTCAATGTGATGTCCTTCTTGGTCACAAAGAACTTGGCCGAGAATAAGTTTTGCATATCATTCCAAGTTTTAACTAACCCCGTGGGTAACTTCAAGTACCATTAGAATGCAGGCCCTTTAAGGGAGGAGTTTAACAATCCTAAATAGAGGTTATAACACATGACATAATTTCCCATCTTGAGATTGAAGATGGTAACATGGTGCTGAGGATTGTTAGTCTCATCAAATGTATGAAAATTTATCATCTGGAAGCCTCATGGGAATGAATTATTCTCAATGGATAAAGCTGATGGTATATGTTAGTCACTTGAGAAGTGATAAGCTCGTATTCTACCATGCTTTTCATACCTAAGTTTCCATTTTGATCCTCTTTTCATGTGAATTTAGTGGTTTAGAAGGATATTCTAGTAAAATCTGAATTTATTTTGGTCAATACTTGATAAGTAAACTTTATGTTGATTTATTGCATTTGTTTGCAGATAATTAAGTGCAAGAAAGGGAGAAAAAAAAGGAATGAAAGTAAAAAAAGGATGCAAGTGAAAGACTGAAAACATATGGTTCAAGAGGAGAAAAATGCAAGAAAATGGCATAGTGAACCAGCGCCACAGTGCCAGGCAAATAAGCAATTAAGTGCATTTTCTGGGTAGTGTTGGGTCTCATGCAAGTATACATGATCAAAAGTAATTTAGATGAGGTAAATTGAGTATCATTCCCATAAGAAAGTATGTTGTTACACACTAAGTACTAAACTTAGTTTAAATCAATATTATTTGATCGAATGAATTGTAGTAAATGTTATAAAACTAAACCTAAACAAAACAATGAAGCTACCGGATCATAATAGCAAAAGAAGAAAGATCAATGGATAAAATATTTAGGGATTCAACTTCACCTACCAAATCCACTTGCATTAATAAATTAATTGAGTAAATCATCATTCCTCTCATTATCAATTGGATGCACTAAAGTATCTACCACACTTTCTCAAGTGTTATAGTAAGTGTGCCTATTGAAGTGATCTACTATATTTCCATGCAAATCTAAATCAATAAACCCATTAATCTTAGACATCCATGTATAATATATGTGCTCATAGGGTCATATTCACATGGTTTGCACATGTGCAATGGCTATATCTAAACTTTATTGCATCATATGTTCTTCAATTCAGGAGTCTATTCCTAATTCATCTCTCTCGAGTATAAATTAAGAATCTCAGATCATGCATATTGAGGCCAATCACATAAATACATCAAGCATAAAAAAGAAGGAACAACGAGGAATAAAATCAAACTCAAAAATCAAACATCAATACAAGATTCATTGCTAGGATCCATCTAACTCTAGATAAAAGATATTTAGAACATCATGATTAAATTAAAACTAATTAAGTAATTGATAAACATCATCATAATCCAAGTTTGAATATTGATTTAAAAATAATAGATAAACTCGAAAGAAAGAAATGAAAATATTCAGGTTATAGCGGCTTTCACCAATGATCTTCCTTTCTCCAAAGCTCCTTGATGAGAATGCAAAATGTCATATTTTATTCTCGTAATACTTCATCTTTTGCACCTATTTGATTCCTAAATATACT
>JAYJMB010073117.1:0-15710 GCA_036873735.1 Pouteria campechiana | reverse complement strand
AATGCCATATCTTCTTCAAGTTTGAAACTTGCGTAAACTTGCCAAAACCATTAACCGTTTAGGACTCTGGAGTTGTATTTCAAGAGTCTCTCTCTATCCATGATTTATTTGTTTCTGATGCTTATGTATTGCTTATTTCTTTAAAATAAGAGGCCACTCACACAACCTTTGATGGGATTGGAGCTTATAAAGAGACTATGATAGATAACAGAATCCATTACGATGCTTCTCGGCTCATTATTATTTTTTTATTTATTACATATTTACCAAAATACCCTAATGCTTGCGTGCCTTACCACTCATCTTCCAGATAAAAAGGCTTCTCTTGAAACAGCTCAGGGATTTAAGCAATATTAACCTTTCATTTCATTTCATTTCCCAAGAAGACAATAAAGTTAAGATGCCCATCTTAAATATTACTAGTTATAAGAGTTAAAACAAGAAAGACATTTAAATTCATTCCTTGACAGAATGCATACTGACATTTATTCAAAAAAGAACATTATTATAAATAAATAAAATTATAAACTCTTAAATTACTTTTTATTGAGTTTAAATTTTATCCATTTAAATAAGAGCATAAATAATCCAATTTTTTATAGTTAAAAATTATCAATTTTTAACTTTTCTTATTTATATGTAAAATTGACATTCATAAAAATTATTTATTTTAGTATACCCAAATATTTAGTTATATTGTGTATTAAATAAAACTTTTAGTGTATAATGAATGGCTTATGAGGACAGTTCAACCTTTTATATATTATTTCAGCTATCGTTTATATTTTCAATCATAAATCCCTTCTTTTTTAATTATTTATTTTATTTTTATTTAGTCTATGACTAATATATCTTATATAATTTACGTCTTTTTACACTCACTTTTAAATCAAACGAATACTTGTTTAAAAAGTAAAGTTATCAATTACAGGTTTTTGGTTTTTATATCAACCCCAGCTTTTTCGTTTTTAAATCTGGCTCAACCTACACCTTGGCCCGTGTCGAAGCAGTCTTGGCCCCAAGTCAACAATGCAAGGCGCGGGTAAAAGCGGCTTTGATTTTTGGAGGAGGAAATCAATCCTACGGCTTTGGATTTCTCTCTCCCGAACTGGAAATGAAGACCGTCAAAGCCGGATATGCTTGGCTGGAGTTTAATGTGGCTTTTAGCTCGCCTTACATCCCAATTACATTTTAGCCTTCCAGAAAATGTTATCACATGAGTAACTCGGACTTTTAGCTCACTCTACAAAATATGAGTCTCAGCTTCGTAGTTTGAATGCTTATGTTTGTATTCCAAGCCGTATATGCTATGTGACTTGAGTGCCATGCAATCCTCAATCCATCCAAATTTCGAACCCTCTTAAGTCTTCCTTGCTTCAACTATCTGTGAGATTATTGCATTTGTCTTCCATAGATATATGAATATTAGAATGTTACGAATTCAACGCCATTCAATTCTAGAACAAGATTGGACTGGGTTAAGGCCTCGTGCAACTCTACTTGGATTTAAAGCGGATTTATATCGTAACAGCATGTAGAAAAAAATTCGTGAAGGCTATATGTCCGATGAGGAGATTAATTATAAAATATAATAGAAGCATTGGAGGAGGGAAGATGAAGTATGGATGAGATGGAGCATGTGTAGAATGGCTTGGGTTGTCTTTTTGTGTGACGTGGAACAGGGGGGCGCGAGTGGGAATGTATCGCGGTTACTGATCGGGTTGGATTGGTCAATGGCGTAGGAAAATATCAACCTCCAAGGTTGACCAACGCACCATTTCTTACAATTATGAGGTGGCCCTCTCGTTCTTGTAACTTAAGCTAATCCTCCTCCTGCCCTACCATTCCCGACACGTTTGTCTTCTTCCATCATCATTCGCGTAACATGACTGGCACAATCGAAGTAAATAATTTAAGATTATCAGGGTAAAATATTAAAATAATAGATAAAATGATAGAATTATCTTCGTTAAGGCCTTCCAGTGAGCGGAAAAAGTTGATGAAAGATAAGATTTCATAGGCCCCAGGAATTTTATCAATAAAAATTAAAAATTACAAAATATTCATAGAAAAGTCTAGAAAGATGAAATGTTTATAAGCTAGCAAGAATATTTTTCAGCACATATGGTGTAAGTTTAACTTAATTAAAGTTATTTTTTGTGGGAATTATTTTCAAGAGATAAGCCATGAATACTAAATATAAACTAAATTAATTGTAATAGAATAATTTGTATGTAAGCTTTTGAAGTGGGCACTTAAACGCGGGAACTGCACCAGCTTACATATCTGTCTTTGTTGAAGTGGGCGCTCTCTCAGCAAAGATAGAATTATGGAGAATTTTAATGCAGGCTGCCACAGCAGTGCAGGCGAGTGTTAAGCGATCTCTCTCTCTCTCTCTCTCTCTCTCTCTCTCTCTCTCTCTCACGCTCGGCCATGCTATCCGCAGCTCTCGCACGCTTGCTTGCCTGAGAAAAGCACAAGTAAATAAATGGAGTTAGTTGAGGTTGTAATTGACTATAGAAACATCCCTTTTTCAATCCTTTTAATTAACATTAATTATCCCAACAACTCTTTTTTACTATTGTTATTTATATTTTAATTAAAAAAAATTATCTATTTTACTGTTAACGGTTGCCTATCATAATGCATTATTTTCTTTATTTTTAGTTTTTTTACTTTTCTAGATTCTACTTTTATTCTTCACCTCTTTCTATAATTCCCAAATGAACCCAAGATGGAAGAAAAGGAGGATAAAAATAAAAGAGAGTGAGAGAAAGAGAGAGAGGACATTACTTTTTAAGAATGATTAAGTAGAAATAAAAATAATGCGGATGTAATAAAATAGGTTTTTAGATTGAAAGATAGAAAATAGAAAAGAGCAAACCAACCAGGCGTAAGAGGGCACGTCTGTGTGCATTCATTTGTTCTCGAGGCTATTGGCCACTGGGGGGGGGTCTTTTCTCTTTAGACATTTTCAATTTGAGGTGGACTACATCGAAAAAAACTTACCAAGACGAAGATATGCTTCAATCAGATAAAAAGGATATTAATAAAAAGTCTTCCTGCCATTTCCAGAAGGTCAAGGGCATTTCCGTCACTGCAGTAATATAAAACCGCACACTTGAATTGAATGTCTTCCACGGGTGGAGGTTGAAAGTTGAAACTCACAAGGGAGAGGCGTAAAAACATGGAGGTTTCACTGAAATTTCAATCCCGTTCTTCTTCTTCTTCCATCTGAAAAGCAAAACTCCCAAATCCAAGACAGATACTGAAGACGAAAAAAAAAAAGGGGGAAAAACAGCAACAGTAGTTGCTCCGAAACTCTCCAAGTCGAAGAACAGAGGAAAGCTTTTTCGATCGATTCAGCCCTCCGATAGACCAAAAAAAAAAAAAAAAAAACTTTCTAGTCGACAGCTCCAAAGATCGGGTCTTTCCTACTCCAGAAGATGAAATCTCCAACCTTTCCGCTGAATTTCTTCGTAATTCTCCTTTTCCCCATCATCCTCGCCCAACAATCCAGCGGCTGCAATCGCTCCTGCGGTGGAGACTTGAATCGCGTTCCGTATCCGTTCGGATTCGCGGGCGACTGCAAAATCCCCTTGAAATGCATCGGCAACGAAATCTTCTTCAAGAGTTTCCGCGTCCGGAACATTACAGCCGAGGCGCTCCGTATCGATCTGCCGCCACAATGCAACCGTTCGATCGCGGAGGTGGACGGATTCTTCGGCTCGAACTACGCTATGACGTGGCGGAATGGGCTGCTGCTGCAGCACTGCCGATCGTTTGAGTCGGGATGCATCATACCGATGGCGTTGCTGGAGGAGAGGTTTGAGCTGCAGAGCTGCCATTCGATTAGCAACAACGAAAGCGTCAATTGCTACTCGAAAGAAGCTGCGCACTTCATGAGATGGGAAAACGTGACGGCGAGACGATGCGACTTCCTTTTCTCCTCCGTCGCGGTGGCATCCGGCAACGGCTCCGCGGTGTCGCTGGATTTCCGGACCCTGGAGCTGGGGTGGTGGGTGGAAGGAGAATGCGGGCCGGGCAGCTGCTCACGGAACGCCACCTGTACGAATATTTCGACGCCTCTGGTCGATGGCGCCGGAGGAAAGGGATTCCGATGTCAGTGTGAAGCCGGTTTCGACGGTGATGGATACGCCGAAGGCGACGGTTGCCGTAGAGGTAAGTCTCCTGTGCTCTCTCGCTCTGCTGTCTCTTTCTCTCAAAATCTACTCGCGCGGATCATCGTATTCTCCAGAGATCCTGGCCGTTCGCTTATGCATGATCCGATGCGTAGTTTATCGACGGTCATGATAGTGAGCAGCGGAGTATTCCTAGATGCACTCGCGTGTGGCCCTTCCCGCGAGAGTACGTGGTCGACTGGGGAGGCCACCAATTTTGAAAAATTAGATTAAAAAAAAAAAGTTTCCGCGACTCGGGTGCCGCAGATTTCCGCATTATCTTGAGCGGTAGGTTTTGTTGCAAGTTGCTTATCCCTTGCACAAGGTTAAAATATTTGGAAAACGAATATTAAATGTTTTGGATAATAAAAAATTTCTTAAGGTTGAATAATTCTTTCCATAAAAAACTAAGCTTTTTTTTTTTTCCTATTTGTATCATTAAGAGTTTTGGAATTTCGCATGGTGTGTCTTAAGGTTTTAAAAAAAAAAAAAAAAAAACATTGCACATATCGCCATGGTGCATCAGAAAACAACTTAATATCATTTAACCAACAGATGAAATAACGAAAACAACCAAAATTGGCATTTTACTATTATGCTTTATTTTTGGACACTAACAAGGTTATAACAAAAAAAAAAAAAAGCAAGTTGTGCTAGTATTTAATCCCTACGTAGCATGGTAAACTCTGAAAAAATATTGGGCAGTTTTAGGAACTACGTACGCAATTTGTTTGAAACTTTAGACCACATCATATAAATTCTAAATTCATGGGGTGTAAATGTGCTAATTCACGTAAACTTAAGGATGAGCTTTTTTTTTTTTTTTTCGTCTGCGGTGGTCCAACTAACTAACATAGCGGTCTAAATTTCGGCTACCAAATAATCAAATCTTCTATGCATTCGGTGGGTTTTAAAAATAAAAAAAAATGTTTGTTTTCTTGGTCATCAAAGCATTCAAGGTAGACCCGCGTCCATGCCGTGATATGGCATTTAAAAAACGCAAAATCCGTGACGGTTTGGCAGCTCATCATTTTTCAATGCAACCGACCTATAAAACACGGGAAGTGTCCTACCCCTACCCCTACCGGATCAGTTGACCCTCCTTTCTGGTTAGATCACCCTCGATTTTAAGCCCCGCCTACTGCTCTCATAAACCACGCAGTTTTTTATTTTTCTCAGCTGGCGCGTGTCGGAGGCGCAATGGCCAGCCTCTGCTTGACTTGCTGCCAGGCCTGGGTCAAGCCCTCGGGTGAGACCGGAGTATTCAACCCTGATTTTGACTTCGGGCATGGCGTCTCGAAGGAAGCAAGCTGCATTGCTTTAAATCAAAAATTTCGGCCACCTTTCATTAATTTGCATAATAAGAGCCCCACCTAGGGTGGAAAATGATATATAATGATTAGCATCATGAGACGGCTTCACATGATATTATTTACGTGGTCCACACCGGCCTTAAGGATTGGGGTTTTATACACGGAGCTTTAGGTGTGGCACTTGCAGAGATTGGAATAGGGAAGTGGGGGGGGACACATTTCTCATGTAGTTTCCTTCTTATATTTCAAATTCAACATTATGCCAAAAGTATCACCGGTTGATATTTATCAATAATATGGGTTCTGAAAGTAGAATATGTTGCAAAATATCTATTTTCAAATCCATGATTTAGATTCTTTCTCTGCACTACGATGATTAGCTTACCTTGCATAAAAAATCAAATGGTCAAAGTGTCATTGCTCCTTTTGTGAAAGATTGTGTTGGATAGGCGTAAAAGAGACGGCGTTAAAAGAGAGGTGTCAATGATGAAAAATTATGTCGATGTAAAGATAAAATAAATAATTATAAAAAAAGTAGGATCAATGGTTAAAAATATCAATGATGACAAAAGATAAACAGTTATAAAAAGATAGGATTGATAATTAAAAATATCAATAATGACGGAAGAAAAAGTTGGTGGAGATAGTTTTGATGATTAAATTGCATTTCACATTAAAGAAAGTGTGTTTCTTTTGATGTAAAAAAGGCAGAAAAGCAGATTTTGGTAAAATAGTGTAAAATTTTATTTTATTTTTCTTATCTCCCATGATAGTTAATTATCTATAACTATTCTAATTTTTCTACATCATTACTTATCTTTTAGAAAAAAAATAACTTATTTATTTCATTTTTATTCACTTAACATCATCCCTTCCTCCTCTTATTCTGATTTTAACCTTTTTTCTTTTTTATATCTTTTTATGTTGAACTAAACACACCCCTTAAGCTAAAAAATAAAAAGGATTAACAAATGGTTGAAATTATAATAAGATTTCTTCATGTTTTTCTTCTTCTTCTTATTGTATATATACCGGGGGGGGGGGGGCTTTTTTAAAGGGGGTTTCACATGTTTGGTGGAGGCGAAAGCTTCTACTTGAACGCCTCACATGACTGCGGAGCAAAACGGTTGTACCTGAACCTCTTGGGGTTATTATTGTTATGATGACGATGGATTGAGGCATTCAAGTCAAACCAACTAATCAAGCAGGATGGTTGCGGTCAACCTACGCATGACGAAAGGAGATATGTATGGACGATGGAGTTGAAGAAGCACGAAGAGCGTGCGCACGCCGCAGTTTCACGTATCCATGACGCCTTTTAGTCCTTGGATGGAAATGGCCCTGCCCATACGGCATGTGAAAAGCCAAAATTTCCACGCAACCCTTTCCATGAAATCTCTCCCCATTCTCACCACCCCACCCAGTTGTCTGCGCTTTGAATGTTTGCTTTCTAATTCTACCTACGCTTCTCATCAGGCCATTTTAGGATTTATCACATTAACACGTTCTTGTCTTTTAGCTATCCATTCCGTGGCATTTTCTTCTACAATATCTTCTGCTTTTACTTCTCCTATCTTCCGTAGACACTTCACGTGGGCTAACCTTGCTGCCTACACACCAATACCCACAATCGACAGTCAACACGGGGAAATAATAGTATAATAATAATTCTGTGTTTGACCGTGTAGGCTGTGGTCCATTCTATTTATGAAACCAATACTTCACTGGCTAATGATTCAGCTTTGCCAAGGATACCAAAATCTCGATATTGTATTTTAATTTTGGTCTCTTAGAATGTTTTGATTACATCCAAGTCGTCCTTTATATTTAATACCATTTATTTAGTCAAGATGTGGGAAATTCGTTTTATTGGAAACTCGTTTGGACATAAGCATTGACAATAATATTATACCGTGTGCAAAAAATGAGAAATTATTTAAAGCGATTGCTGTATCTAATCACTTAAAATGTAGTGTAATAACTAATAGCTCATATGTTAAAGAGTGAAACTTTAAACGGAACAGAAGTCTACCTACTCTCTTGTTGGTCACAAAACTGGTTACAATGTCATGAATTTATTCATACTCTGATTGTTTTGGCCCATCTAAGTTTTTGATGTTGTAGCTAAATGTATGAAGGTAAATGTTATGGTTGGCTTAGATTTAGTTAAATCATCATTGTGTATCACCATAAAAGATAAGCACCTGAAATTTGGGTGTCGTGGGCAGCACTATATCGTTACCTATGTTTTTTATTATTTCACATATAGTCAAATCTTATGCAGCCTTCCTTGACATTGCAGATAAAGATCACTTTAGTCCTCTCCTTTTGCCTAACCTGATTCGCTTTTCTTCTTTGATTCAGCAGCCTCGATCAATTGCAACACGTCAAGATACATATCTGGGCATTGTGGAAACAATCGTGTTGGAGTTCTCATTGGAGGTAAAAATTATAAAAACTTTGGTAGCGGAAATTTGTTGGAGCTTGACTTTCTAATCTTCATGTTCTAATAAAGATTTTAACTATCTATTTTGACTTTCTACTAGCATTACTATATTTCTTTTACTATCTTTTTAATGCTGTTCAAACACCCACAATTTATTCCGTTAATATGAATTATGTTTTGCTTGTTATGATCAGCAAAACCCATATTTTGTATCAAGTAACTCTGATGGATTTGACCTCTCTCTTTAGGCATTGTTGCGGGGGCCTCTATAATGGTTGGGCTGGCTGCTTTCTGCTGCTTCATACGACGACGTTCATTGTCCTTGAGATACCGGAAAAGCATGAAGCATCTGCTTTCTGAAGCTGCAGGCTCCTGCACTGTTCCATTCTATCCCTATAGAGAGATTGAGAGAGCTACAAATTACTTCTCTGACAAACAAAGGCTAGGAACTGGTGCCTACGGCACAGTGTATGCAGGCAAGCTCCACAATGATGAATGGGTTGCTGTCAAAAATATCAGGCATCGAGGCAATGATGGTATGGAGCAAGTCATGAACGAAATCAAGCTGCTTTCCTCAGTCAGCCACCCAAACCTCGTTCGTCTTTTAGGTTTTTGTATAGAGAAAGGTCAACAGATCCTGGTGTATGAATTCATGCCCAATGGAACTCTGGCCCAGCACTTACAGAGAGAGAGGGGTAGTGGCCTTCCTTGGACAGTCCGGCTCACCATTGCAACAGAAACAGCTAAGGCCATTGCCCATCTACACTCTGCCAATCCACCAATATATCACAGAGACATAAAATCAAGCAACATACTCTTAGACTACAACTTCAATTCAAAAGTTGCAGATTTTGGTCTCTCTAGAATTGGTATGGTGGAGTCATCACATATTTCAACAGCTCCTCAAGGGACTCCAGGGTATCTAGACCCTCAATACCATCAGAATTTCCATCTTTCTGATAAGAGCGACGTTTACAGCTTTGGAGTAGTACTCGTTGAGATCATAAGTGCAATGAAGGTGGTGGATTTCTCTAGGGTGCACACTGAGGTGAATTTGGCTGCACTGGCCATTGACAAGATTGGAAAAGGGTGTGTAGATGACATAATAGACCCCTTTTTGGAGCCACACACAGATGCATGGACCCTCTCTTCCATCCACAAGCTAGCTGAGATAGCATTCAGATGCCTTGCATTCCATAGGGACATGAGGCCCTCTATGATGGAAGTGGCAGATGAGCTGGAAAGCATCAGGCTTAGTGGGTGGATCCAGGCTGAGGGGAACGTTTGTGATGGCTCCTCAATGGCATCCTTCTCATCAGTTTCAAATAACAGTGTTAACTCACGAACATTGACAAAGAAGACGGCATCCATGGAAAGCAGGAAGTTGGTAGTCCCCCAGAGCAATGAAGGTGCACTGCATGTGGAGGCAACAAAGGGTTTCTCCCCAGTTTCTGTTCAAGATCCATGGTTCAGTGAGCGGAGTTCTCCTGCATCAAACAGCTTATTGGGTAATGTTGTTCAGTGATCTCTTCAAATGCTAACCTGCTTGTTTGGATCGCTTGCTTGTATGTTGTACTCTTTTGTGAATACTCCAAAGATTCTCATGGTATGGGCCCTCATGTGGCATCCTGTTAACTGAAGAATTTTATGGTAAATACTCCCCCCTGAGGATGTGATTTTTTGCTCTATTCCTAGATCTTTCATCTCCATGATTTTTCTTGAAAGATATTTTACATTATTAAACAGCTGTATCTATACATATTGTTTTGTAAACAAATTAACAGCATGATGAGTACATTTATCAAATCAACAGCAACCCTATCTTTACAGTGTTGGGATACTGCTAAATTACTGTCAGTTTCATTGGAACAATTTTTCCTTGAATTTATGTCCTGAATTTGGTCATTTTCATTGGGGGCCAGTTTCGTCCCACCATGAAAGGGAAACCAATATGCCCTGGGGGGCCTTCATACAAGAGCTTCTTCCATGGTTGCCTATTTGATGTTGGCTGAGTTGAATATGTTCTTAGTTGAGTTGAGGCCCTAAAAATTTCTAGGATCGACATGCATAGCTACGATTAATACTAGTATACTATATTCAGCCACTGTCACATGGTGGAAATGTATCTGACACTAATGTTATACAACCTTATGTCACTAAGCCTATGGTGCACTCAAAGTCTCATTCTTGATGAGACGAGATTCAAAGAGGCATTTCACAGTGCAGATGAATTTAGAGGAATAGCATTTTTCTTTGAAGATGCAACACCAGCAATCTCCAAAATGGATGTCATTTGGGGTCTTCTCAGCATTGTTGCAGATGAATGACTTGATGCATGGAGTAGGATATTTGCTCTCTCCAGTAGGGGTAGGTTTTTGTTCTGAAGTATTGAGGACCTTGCTTGTAGTGTTAGTGCCTGCCTCCAAAATCAAATAAAAGTATAAGCACAATGAATCAAGAATTCATTTCAATCAATTTTGAAGAAGTAGAATTGAACATGATTTCCTTGAATTCATCATCAGGACGCGGCTCCAGTAACATCATTCATAATCAGGAAATTGCCCCACTCTGCATCTTTGTTCCCTCCAGATCCAATTACAAGTACAAAGCAACCCAAGTGCCATATGAACCACGCGTTCAAGACAAACTGCCAAACTCAATTCAATTAAAACATTGTAATTTGGGTCAGCAGAGCAGATTGTCCGGACTCTTCCTGTCCTAAGTTATTAGTCTGCAAAGTGGTCGAAGGCAGATCTGTTACTTCGCCATGCCAAATTATCTAGTTTCATTTCTGATTTATGGGGCCAAAACCTGATGAGATGAGATGGGGACTGGGTTCAGTTGGAGATATAGCATCCTAGTTGTTGTTAGTTCAATCTGCGATCAAAGCTGGGTCGAATTTTGCAAATTTATCGTCACTCTTGGGAGATAGGTTCATTTAGTTGGCTTCCATCTATCTCCGCGCACTTAACAGGAGGAAGAATAACCCGCAGCTTGTTCCTTGGGGAGTGGTTTCACTTGGTGAACGGCTTCCACCTTAGTCCTATTTTTGGCTGTATAAAACCATAAATTTAGGGGCGTTCCTGGTTTCATCATTTGAGTTGAATTCCCAAGTGTAACAGGAGACAGCAAATGGTTTATTAGTTTGGAATTTTGGCTCAGAAGGGTGATTTCAGTTCTCATGCATTTGTCAATCTTTCTTTAAAAACTGAATGTTGGCATCAACCGTGCATACAAATGAAGCTAGCTTGCTTGAACAAAGAAGAAACTGAAGATCGAGAGGGCCTTACATGTGATCTGAGGAAACACAGGAGGTAGAAGGAGAACAAGCAAAGCCAAACGCATATTGCGGAGGAGCCTGGCCATGAGGTTGAAATGCTATCCTCCGCCAGGGGGAATCAGGCTTTTTATAGCTTTTGTTTCTCTGTATTCTGGCAGTGCATGCCACTTACCATGCACATATTCACAAATCGAGCATTTGGTGCACATCAATTCAAACTAAACCAACTAAAATTTTGGTTTAGTTGAATTATGGTTACCATAATCTAATTTTTATTTCATAGCTAATCATCATGTGATGAATTAATCTTATTATACCATAGTGTTGTACAATGACTATTTATCAGCTTTGTGTCTTCTGATCTTTTCATCAACATATGTTTTCAGCTAGTTTAGAATCTTCCTTGTTGGTGCTATTCATATTCACTAATTTTGTAAGATGCTTCGTAGTACTGGTCAGACCCTGCTGGAGTATCTTCTTGCACTTTTAAAGCTCATCCAGATATAGAATATAAGAGGTGGCTTCCGGTCTCCACTAACTACTAGAACAGACAAGCGTGTTTTGCGCTTGGAAAAAGAAATAAAAATAAATAAAAACTTCAAAACAAACTACGTACATGTTGGGTAGCATGAAAGGTATTTGATAAAGTGAAAAAGACAATGACTTTAGCTTTAGCTAGTGCTTTGTAACTTTTAGGTTGTGCTAAGTAGTTTTATTGCTTTTAACTTTTCGGCACAAACTTAGCAGATTGAACTGGACACATTGGACTCCAGCTCCAATCTGCCAAAAGCGCCATTCGAGTTTCAACCCAGCATACGAATCCCCCCAATGTACATATCGGAGGAGGACCTTGAGAACTTCTTCAGGTGAATCTGCTTCTCTTTTACGCTTATCCCATGGGAGCGGCTTAGTTGGAATATCCTAATAATTGGGCTGGGGCAAAAACAAATAAACAACAAACAAGGAGAAATGAATGGAGGGTGGAAGATGTACTTACATTGAGAGAGAGCAAAGAGGGAGGATGCTACAGCAAGAGATAGGAGAGCCAAACGTGCGGCGTGGAATTTGGCCATGGATTGAATACCGAGAAGCAAGTGCCACTCTTTTTATACCCTCTTCTAGCATGTGAACATCTTAGAAAATTTAAGACAGTGATGAGTTCACGACAAACCAGTGTTTGTGAAAATGAGTTTATGTTTTCTGCGTGGATGGGATTGCCATTCTTTTCCCCTTCTTCACTGACTTCAGGGTCACGTGCTGTGGATCCAACATTAAAAAACGTTCACGTGACGTGTGGACCCCAACTCGACTTGCCCTTATTTTAGTAATTACACAGATAGATGGTCCAATGACTAATCTTAGCCGTTCAATAACTGCCCTACGCGATTCATCATGATTTTGGCCCTTCCGGATGTGGAAGAATGGATATGATGCATCAATGAAATTTGTCCTCCCATACACCCCGGAATGGATGTTTTTGAATAAGATAAACATGCACTCCAATTTGCTATCGTCAATGGCCCAAGTGCATATTATGCTCCATTTTGACATAACATTTATCTACTCTGCTAATCCTATAAGTCCAATTTTTAAATTATTATGTATATTTTTCATCATTATTTTTTTTATTTCACCTTTAATCACTTGAGGATAAACATCATTTCCTATTTTATTTGCATCATTTACAATTCGATTTTCATTTTTCCTCCGAATTTCAAACTACCCAAACATACCATTCCAGAGGAAGTTTGGTATGGGCTTCTAATGGAGCCATTCTTTGACATGATCTATGCCCGTGTGAAAACCAAAAAAACTAAGAATGATCAAAAGGACCTAAACAAATCTGAGTCAATGATTGCAATTTTTCCCTTATCTTCCCCAGCCTTAGAGATTCTAGCCTGCGGCCAGCCCGAACCCCAGCCAGGTTTAAGCTCCCAAAATGGCCTTTCAAGCTCAGAGCCTCAGATGTTTGAAGAAATTATGGATAGATACCTCATCGCACATATAGAAGGTTGGGTAGTGTCTCTCTGTGTAATTCGACCCATTTACAACAAGTTTAAATCTCTGGCTGGGCCATTCTGTTTCAGGTGAAGGATGCAACATGGACCGTTAAGGTTTCCATACAAATATGAACCAGTCGAGCATACAATCAGATAGCCTGCAAAACACACCGCTCAATACATAATTTGAACGGTGAAGATTATTTAAGAAGAAATACTGCAAAACACCCAAGAAAGCACCCAGATTACACAACGCGGACAATGTTCATGCCCATGTGGATACATACATGGAAAAGCTAAGCAGCCAGGCACACCCACACTCGCTTTCCTGCAGCCGCATGCATGCAAACACGCGCATGTGGAGGGCAGAGAGAGCAGGATTTGCCGACTAAGGAGCATGAGACGGGGGAGGATGGGAAAAGGCGCCCCAACACTCAAGTCTGGCTCTGAAGCATTGCATGGTAGGCAGGCAGCATCAACACCGATGGTTCTGGATTTCATAGGATGTCAGTGTATCACCCTTGCACACCGATTTGGTGCATGGTATGATGAATATCTTCGAACCCATCGACTTTCTTCCATCCATCATCTTCTGTCCTTATTGCAGCAGGATGCCCTGCACAGGGAGGAACAAACACAAAATCCCACCATGATGCGCTTACAACATGAGGTAATTTCACTTGACATGTTTCTTAAGTCTTGGGTTTTTTCAAAATACTGATTAGACTCTTGACATGCGGCTCTGAGCAGAGCATGAGCCAAACGGATTATCTAAAATAGCTTTACCTTATCAGAGTACGAGTCGAAAAACACTAGTAGTTTAATTTTAAAACAGGACTCCTCTCCTTCTTTTTAGGTTGCCAATTCAAGAACCATAACAAAAGGAAACAACCGGGGTCGACGATAGGTGGGACATGAAGCTTTACTTACCCCGATGGAGATGGAAAAGGCTGGAAACAGCCAGCAATAAAGAAACAAAAAAACATGGGGTCATTGAGCTTTGCCATGGCTAAAAATGCTGTGGCGAATTGCATGTGTTGAGCCCTTGAATGCTTCTTTTTATAGAACTTAACAGTTGTCTTAAACCCACCAAAAATAGATTGCCACAGGGTGGCAACTCAGTGTTCGCATTAATTACAAGAAGCGGCAAGTGTCCTTAGCAAGGGTCCGTCACTACTGTCCACACCTAAGCTTTGCTGTGCGTCACAGGCATACCTAAGGAAATGATATTTTCTTCGAAGAATAAACTCTACAATTTTCATTATTATTTATCTTTTCATAAAAAATGTATTTATTTTATTTTTATTTCCTTTATAACTGACATATCCACTATAATGTTGGTATTCTTTTTATTTTCACTCATTTCTTTTCCTTTTCATCCAACCAAACAGCTAAAATTATGGAAGGTCCACTTATTGGACTCCCTTAATTTCTATCGCTAGAACCCACATAATAAATATCCTTCAAATGATGGATGATATGATATTGACATGTACTTGCTTTAATTTCTAGCACATGTTCGCATGTGGGTGGGATTTGGTAAATCTAACTGCTAACGCCCCTGAAAAAATGCCCATGGTCAAAGGATGCCAGGGAACTTAGGGAATTTAGTGTCATGTAGAAAATTACATTTCAGCGGTACCAAAGAGGGAATCGATTCCATGGAAATTTTTCATGCAATTTTAAATAAAATTTTCAGATGTGTTTTTTGTTTCTTATACATTGGTTAATTCTACCTTAAAATGTCTTAACATTTTAGGTGCCTATTCTCACGCTGATAACTTAGAATCAACAAAGTCCCATACGAACTGCTCCCTTATTTAATAGTTCAACAAGAAAAGTAAAATATGGTCACAATAGATTTCATCTTTTAGTATTGCTCGTTTTGCCTAGCTGATCTCTTCTTCTTTTTTTTGCATGAAAAATAGACTAATTTTAAAATTAACCAATAGATTGGTTTGTATCTCCGACGTTTGTGGCCCCCACATGCGTTAATTTCGTACAAACGGTTGCACCCATTCCATTCCATAGATACCCGGTGGGAGGTTTTAGACGTCTAGCAGGATCGAATGCTCCGAGCAAACCACTTTGATTTCTTCTTACTCGGGAAAGCTCCCCACTTGATGCACAAGCGCGCCAAAATTGCAACTTAAAATTGATTAATTCTTGTCAACCACAACATTGTCGTATAGTCAGACCTCTGAAATCAGATTCTCAGCAATCTCAACCTCCAACCAAAGGAGCTCGACATTCTCATTGATTTTCATCTGGAGCTCATATGAAAAAATAGAAAAAATTCTCATATATGTAACATATACACTTTAACGATTTTATTTTTATATCGTTATTTATATATTTCATAAAAGTCCACCCATTCTGTATTTATTCATTTAATAACTGACATTATCTGCTAACATCATTTCTCTCTCTCTCTCTCTCTCTCTCTCTCTCTCTCTCTCTCTCTCTCTCTCTCTCTCTCTCTCTCTCTCT